>VZTQ01000212.1:0-102384 GCA_013400755.1 Pelecanoides urinatrix | reverse complement strand
GGGCCAGCGGCCCCGAGCCTGGCCGGCGTGCCCGTGGGCGTGCTCCCCGGCGGGGAGGGCCGCCCGCAGCCCACACCCCCCGCCGCCGCTAACTTTGCCTCGTCGCGAAGAGCCGCTCTCCGGCAGCCAGAGGGTCGGCGGAGCCCCGGCGGTCCGGAGCCGCCCCCCGCGATGAAGGGCCGCCGGCGGTGGCGGTGGCGGGGGGAGCACCGCCGCTTCGCCGCCGTGCTGGTGCTGTACACGCTGCTGCTGCTCCTGCTGGTGCCCTACGCGCTGGACTACGGGGCCAGGCGAGGGCGGGCGGACGAGGAGCCGCTGCTGCGCCGCTGCCCCAGCCTGGAGGAGGCGCTGAGCGAGTGGGGCTGGGAGCAGGGGCAGCCGCCGCTGGACGAGGAGGAGGAGGAGGAGGAGGCGGGCGGCGGCGGCACGGCCGGGACGGCGGGTAACGGCAGCGCGGCGGCGGGGAAGCGTCACATCTACCTGCACGCCACCTGGCGCACGGGCTCCTCCTTCCTGGGGGAGCTCTTCAACCAGCACCCCGACGTCTTCTACCTCTACGAGCCCATGTGGCACCTGTGGCAGGCCCTCTACCCGGGGGACGCGCTGAGCCTGCAGGGCGCCCTCCGCGACATGCTGCGCGCCCTCTTCCGATGCGACTTCTCCGTCCTGCGCCTCTACGCCGCCCCGCCCGGCCCCCGCGCCCCGCTGGCCCCCGCCCCGCCCGCCGCCGCCGCCGCCAACCTCACCACGGCCGGCATCTTCGGCTGGCGGACCAACAAGGTGATCTGCTCGCCGCCGCTCTGCCCCGCCGCCCCGCGGCCCCGCCGGGAGATCGGCCTCGTCGACGGCGCCGCCTGCGAGGAGACGTGCCCGCCGCGGGCGCTGCGGGAGCTGGAGGCCGAGTGCCGCAAGTACCCGGTGGTGGTCATCAAGGACGTGCGGCTGCTGGAGCTGGGCGCCCTGCTGCCGCTGCTGCGGGAGCCCGGCCTCAACCTGCGGGTGGTGCAGCTCTTCCGCGACCCCCGCGCCGTCCACAACTCCCGCCTGAAGGCCAGGCAGGCGCTGCTGCGGGAGAGCATCCAGGTGCTGCGCAGCCGCCACCGCGCCGAGCCGCGGGGGTCGTCCCGCCAGCAGCAGCAGCAGCAGCAGCAGCTCCTGCTGCCGCCCGGCCTGCTGGGCGGCGGGCGGGCGCCGCAGCACCGCGCCGAGTTCTTCCTCGGCGGCGCCCTGGAGGTGATCTGCCAGGCCTGGCTCCGCGACCTCCTCCTGGCCCGCCGCGCCCCGGCCTGGCTGCGCCGCCGCTACACGCAACTGCGCTACGAGGACCTGGTGCAGGAGCCCCGCTCCCAGCTGCGCCGCCTGCTGCGCTTCGCCGGGCTGCCGGTGCCGCCCGACCTGGAGGCCTTCGTGCTCAACATGACCCGCGGCGCCGCCTACTCCTCCGACCGGCCCTTCCTCATCTCCGCCCGCGACGCGCGGGAGGCCATCCGCGCCTGGCGGGAGCGCCTCAGCCGCCAGCAGGTGCGGCAGGTGGAGGCCGCCTGCGGCGAGGCCATGAGCCTCCTCGCCTACCCCCTCAGCGGCGGCGACGCCCGGTAGCGCCCCCGCCCCGCGGCCGGCGGGGAGAGCCCGTCGCCGGGTGAGGGCCGCGGCCGGAGCCGGCGGAGGCGGCGCGGGCCGGGCGGGGAGCCAAGCCTCGGACGGGCCGGAGGGCGGGCGCCGGGGCCCGGCTCTGCCCTGGCGGGAGGACGGGCGCTGTCGGGCAGAGCTGAGGGCGGGGACTCACAGCTGGCATGGCGGCGGCCGGCCGCTCGCCTCGCGGGCCGGGCGCTCCGGCGGAGGGCAGCCCTGGCAGAAGCAAACCCGCCTCGCCTCAGGTGCCGGCAGCGCAGCGGGGTCCGGACCCCCCCCGCTTCCCGCCGTTGGCTTCGGTGGGGCGGTGTTTCCTCTGGGGACGGCGGCCACCCCGCCCCGGGGTGTGCGGAGAGGGCACCGGGGGCGTTCTGTTTAAGAGGAGGGTTTGGTAAGAGGTGTCCTCTGGGCACGGCGTCAGCCTCGGGGCCCTTCTAACGTGAAATCGCCACCAGGTGCGAAGCACGGGCGTTCTTCCAATAAAACTGCATCGAAACTTAAAAATCCCCCGAACGAGGACTGTCGGCGAGGAACCGGAGGACTTGAAAGGCGTTGCTGTGAGAGCATCACCTGTCCCGAGCGCCGAAGGGCGCTCGGCTCTGTCGTATCGCGGCTGAAAGGCGCGCGAGGGGCTTCTGAGGTTCGCCGCAGAGGTCAGCGCAGGCCCGGGCGGGCAGGAGGGAGCCTGCCGCCGGGGAGGGCCGGGCTGGCCTGCTGCCGGCCGGGGGGCTCTGCCGGGCTGGGCTTTGCCCCTGCGGCTGCTGATGCTCTGGGGAGGGGGGCACCGGCCGGGGGAAGGGGAACCGCGTCCGACTCCATCCATCGCTCGGAGCAGCGGGGTAAACGGTCGTGCAGAGGGGGTGAGCATTCGCCCGCTTACGTGTTTCGAAGATGTTTGTGGCAGAAATCTTTGCGTTTCTAAAGGAATCTGTAATTCTTTTTAAAATAGGAAATTTTTTTTAATATATTGGTGTAGTTAGGTGGCGATACTCATGTGGGATACAGGTGACTAATGCGTTTCTTGGGGACACGCATAGAGGTGACTGTAACTGGAAGGCAAACACTCGATATTTCCATTTTGTTTTCTCACTTTTCTTCCCTCGCTTCCGGGCTGACACATTGTGCTGTGCACAGGGTCCTCCTGGTCACATCCCTTCTGAACAATAACATCCTCGCAGCTGGCAACTCCTGGACAAAAGCAAATGTTTCCTAATGAGCCTAAGACAAATTAATTGCAAAGTTCCCAAATAAAAGCTTGTATTTAAAAGAAAAAAAAACAAAACCAAAAAAACAAAAAAAATTAATTTTCATTTTGGATTTTAAAATGCCATTTTCCTGTAGACATCCTGCAGCTTGTATGAGAACAGTGTGCGTGTGTGTCTATGTGCGAGTACCACTTCTTTCTTTATTTCATAACTTGGGGATAGAAGGTTCAGTTGTAATTTAGGGACGCAGTATTGTAACTCCTTAGAGACTGCTTTTGAGTCCATTACAGCCTAGCAGCATTTAAACGGCCCCACAAGAGTATATACAGGGTTGCAGGGATGTTTACATGCAGTCCTCAAACAGAAACTGAGAACATGAACTTCAAATTGAGGATAATCCAGGATCAGGAAGAAAGCTGTATTTATATTAAAGTGCTGGAAATAAAGGTGGTTCAAAGGCGTTACGTTATCTTGGAGGAAACATTTGAATTGCATTGTAGGTTTTTGTGCTCTGAATATTGTGCTGTAAAACNGGTGCAGCTCTTCCGACCCCCGCGCCGTCCACAACTCCCGCCTGAAGGCCAGGCAGGCGCTGCTGCGGGAGAGCATCCAGGTGCTGCGCAGCCGCCACCGCGCCGAGCCGCGGGGGTCGTCCCGCCAGCAGCAGCAGCAGCAGCAGCAGCAGCTCCTGCTGCCGCCCGGCCTGCTGGGCGGCGGGCGGGCGCCGCAGCACCGCGCCGAGTTCTTCCTCGGCGGCGCCCTGGAGGTGATCTGCCAGGCCTGGCTCCGCGACCTCCTCCTGGCCCGCCGCGCCCCGGCCTGGCTGCGCCGCCGCTACACGCAACTGCGCTACGAGGACCTGGTGCAGGAGCCCCGCTCCCAGCTGCGCCGCCTGCTGCGCTTCGCCGGGCTGCCGGTGCCGCCCGACCTGGAGGCCTTCGTGCTCAACATGACCCGCGGCGCCGCCTACTCCTCCGACCGGCCCTTCCTCATCTCCGCCCGCGACGCGCGGGAGGCCATCCGCGCCTGGCGGGAGCGCCTCAGCCGCCAGCAGGTGCGGCAGGTGGAGGCCGCCTGCGGCGAGGCCATGAGCCTCCTCGCCTACCCCCTCAGCGGCGGCGACGCCCGGTAGCGCCCCCGCCCCGCGGCCGGCGGGGAGAGCCCGTCGCCGGGTGAGGGCCGCGGCCGGAGCCGGCGGAGGCGGCGCGGGCCGGGCGGGGAGCCAAGCCTCGGACGGGCCGGAGGGCGGGCGCCGGGGCCCGGCTCTGCCCTGGCGGGAGGACGGGCGCTGTCGGGCAGAGCTGAGGGCGGGGACTCACAGCTGGCATGGCGGCGGCCGGCCGCTCGCCTCGCGGGCCGGGCGCTCCGGCGGAGGGCAGCCCTGGCAGAAGCAAACCCGCCTCGCCTCAGGTGCCGGCAGCGCAGCGGGGTCCGGACCCCCCCCGCTTCCCGCCGTTGGCTTCGGTGGGGCGGTGTTTCCTCTGGGGACGGCGGCCACCCCGCCCCGGGGTGTGCGGAGAGGGCACCGGGGGCGTTCTGTTTAAGAGGAGGGTTTGGTAAGAGGTGTCCTCTGGGCACGGCGTCAGCCTCGGGGCCCTTCTAACGTGAAACCGCCACCAGGTGCGAAGCACGGGCGTTCTTCCAATAAAACTGCATCGAAACTTAAAAATCCCCCGAACGAGGACTGTCGGCGAGGAACCGGAGGACTTGAAAGGCGTTGCTGTGAGAGCATCACCTGTCCCGAGCGCCGAAGGGCGCTCGGCTCTGTCGTATCGCGGCTGAAAGGCGCGCGAGGGGCTTCTGAGGTTCGCCGCAGAGGTCAGCGCAGGCCCGGGCGGGCAGGAGGGAGCCTGCCGCCGGGGAGGGCCGGGCTGGCCTGCTGCCGGCCGGGGGGCTCTGCCGGGCTGGGCTTTGCCCCTGCGGCTGCTGATGCTCTGGGGAGGGGGGCACCGGCCGGGGGAAGGGGAACCGCGTCCGACTCCATCCATCGCTCGGAGCAGCGGGGTAAACGGTCGTGCAGAGGGGGTGAGCATTCGCCCGCTTACGTGTTTCGAAGATGTTTGTGGCAGAAATCTTTGCGTTTCTAAAGGAATCTGTAATTCTTTTTAAAATAGGAAATTTTTTTTAATATATTGGTGTAGTTAGGTGGCGATACTCATGTGGGATACAGGTGACTAATGCGTTTCTTGGGGACACGCATAGAGGTGACTGTAACTGGAAGGCAAACACTCGATATTTCCATTTTGTTTTCTCACTTTTCTTCCCTCGCTTCCGGGCTGACACATTGTGCTGTGCACAGGGTCCTCCTGGTCACATCCCTTCTGAACAATAACATCCTCGCAGCTGGCAACTCCTGGACAAAAGCAAATGTTTCCTAATGAGCCTAAGACAAATTAATTGCAAAGTTCCCAAATAAAAGCTTGTATTTAAAAGAAAAAAAAACAAAACCAAAAAAACAAAAAAAATTAATTTTCATTTTGGATTTTAAAATGCCATTTTCCTGTAGACATCCTGCAGCTTGTATGAGAACAGTGTGCGTGTGTGTCTATGTGCGAGTACCACTTCTTTCTTTATTTCATAACTTGGGGATAGAAGGTTCAGTTGTAATTTAGGGACGCAGTATTGTAACTCCTTAGAGACTGCTTTTGAGTCCATTACAGCCTAGCAGCATTTAAACGGCCCCACAAGAGTATACAGGGTTGCAGGGATGTTTACATGCAGTCCTCAAACAGAAACTGAGAACATGAACTTCAAATTGAGGATAATCCAGGATCAGGAAGAAAGCTGTATTTATATTAAAGTGCTGGAAATAAAGGTGGTTCAAAGGCGTTACGTTATCTTGGAGGAAACATTTGAATTGCATTGTAGGTTTTCGTGCTCTGAATATTGTGCTGTAAAACATGTCAGTGAGTTAGGATGAACCTTCATTTATTTTAGCTCTTTTTCTTCTTTGAGCCTCCCACCTGAGTACATCGGCACAAGAAGCAGGTTTCTTTCATTATCTGACAGGAAAAGGTAGTCATAAAAATGTTTTTGAGTAAATCTATCCATTTCAGTGTGCCATGCTTCATACAATTCTGCATCCGTTGGTTTCTGCTTGAAGTAAAAATTACAGGGGTTTGTTTTGTGCTGGAACAACCTTTCATATTATCTAAGGGATGTTTCTGTATTCTCTCACAGGCACTGTGAGAGCAAAGTTTGTCTCTGGGTGTTCTAGTGATATTTAATAGTGGTATTTGTATAGAAGGACAATACCTGTATTAATGCCTTGATAACCTGTGTTGGATAACGTAATTTGGAAATCTTTTCTGGAAATAACACCCAGCCTGGCTTGTACTGACAGGTTTGGGCAGAAAATAAGATATTCTTGCATGCCAAAAGATGATATGGTACTTACTTTCTTATGTTGGATGGGAGTTGAAATCCAGTATATCTTGTTGATTTGTTTTCAGCAAGTTGCAGTCACAGATTTGTATGGTACAACTGTTAAGCATTCGCTCACCTCGACAAGGAATCTCATCTTGTTGTTTCAGGTGGTAAATGTCTTTCATAAGAAGTTTCTAGAAATCCACACTTAGTTTCACTTACGCCGGTTCATCATGATGAAGGAAGAAGTGTTGCCATCTAGCTTAACTTGATGCTTATAGCTGGGCAGAAATATACTAATTGCAAATTATTTAGTATTTTCTGAAGCAGTTTCCATGTTTGACATAGATGCATTTTCTGTATTGAGACTTATTTCTCTCAAGAGAAGTTGCTCCCTAACACAATTGCTTTTTATTAGTGATTAATTCAATTTTTTTCTCACCACAAGTTGTTCTTTTAGGCTTTTTAGTATACTGGGAAGAGGGCTCTGTTTGGCAAAGTGCAATTCCTGGTTTGCGTTCAGGTTGCCCGAGTTCATAAGACGACTCTAAAACCATCTACAGAGAATATCCAAAACTGAAAAAGGAGTAAGTAGCTCAGAGTGGGATCTTTGAGCAGGACGTGCAAGAGCATCTAAGACTGGGTGACAGTTGCTTAATGACTGAGGTTGCAACGTGTGTGCTTCAGTCACCAGAAGGCTTTCTAAAATTCCCCCGCCTAAGGAGGACAACTAAGAACTCACCAACAAATGCATCCCATTTTTCTCTTCAAGGTGTTGTGACACTGTTGGAAAGCATCGTTCAGGATGCTTACAGCATATATGTTGGCCTTGTAACCCATACCTTGAAGAAACAAAAAAAAGCACTGTCAAATGACAGTGTTGGTACTTACCTGAAAAGACAGAAACAGGTCTGATTAGGATGACCAGCATGGACTTTCACTGGCAGAGGTCTTTGGAAGTAAGTAGAACCTGCTGAAAGCAGGACACCCATGGTTAAACCACATTTTGAGAGCAGCTGGACATTTGTGGCTCGGTCACCAGCTTTTTTATCGTTACTGGTCTCAACTGCGATTTTGAACTGAAGTCGCAGTTCTGCGGAATGATGTGGAAAACCGAACTGTAACTGCATCTTTCAGAGCAGAGGATGGCATGATAAGCAAGGGAACGCTAAACACATTTTATAGCTGAGCTGAACTTGGCAGGCTTAGAATCGGAGAGCAGGGCTGAGCCACAGCGTTTTAGTAGTTCAGACTGGGATTTGGGAAAAATACCTACTTGTGCTACATTACATATAATGAATTAACAACTTTAATATATTAAAAGGTCATAGTGGGTAATGGGAAAAAACCTGACAAATGCTCACAAGACTTATTTCTATCATCTGTTTTTACTTAACTTTGGTCATCATGTGTTTGCCTTGAGGGAGGTAGAAACTTGAGTACTCTAATTGTACGTAAAAGGCTGTGATATTTCCATGCTGGAATTGTTAATTGCTCTCTTACAACATTATATCTGTATTTAAATTGTTGCTTTTGGTGAGACAACTGTAGCGACATACTTGTGAGAAATGCTTCAAGTCCAGGGTCAAGAAATGCTTAGCCCCTGCATTACTTGCTCTCCCTGGAACATGACTGACGGAGTCCTTGTAGATACCCACGGTATGTACTCACATACCTCAGATGCAACAGAAATAGTTTAGTAGCTCTCCCAGTTGCAGTATCCTCTGAGAAGGGTTACATGGTCGTGAAGTTACCTATTTAACAACTTCAGTATTGCACTGGTCCTTTTAGTTCCCCCTCTGCCCCATCAGTCTGTGCATCAAGAAAAGTTCTGAGTTTCTACATTAAATTCTCAATATCGCCACTTTCAGTAAGCCCGATGATAAAAAACAGTGCAGAATTTCTGGGTTTATTATGGTAATGCAATTAAACAACATTTCAGTGAAGAACTGAGCTTCTGAAAGGCTGTGAGCGTCAACAAGCCTGACAGCACATTCTGTTCCTTTCTTGAACACGAAGAGTTGCCACTGAGACTCTCTGATGGTATCTGGAGTACAGGGACAGTAAGTACGGTGCATGTCACTTCTGAGAATCGCCTTGCAATCCATGCAGCACTGGGACTATCTTAAATGTTATTTGGCCATTGCTATGTAACTTGACATGACACCTACCACCGTAGAAGAAGGATATGGGGAAAACAAGATTGTCAAAGCAAATCGTGCACTAGTGGAAGTTTTCAGCGCCTCGCTGGCTACTCACATGCGAGTGAGGGGCCAGGGGCTGGATTGTCCTTCTCTCAACTGCGATTTAAAGAGAGGAATGTGAAATCCAAACTCGTTAAGGTGGTGGTTTTCAGTGACTGAGGGACCTGTTGCTTGTGGCTGAGGTGTACCTTTGGCAGTCTCGGCGCCGGGCAAACAGCTGGAAGCTGATTCATGTTTTAGTACATAGAGCATGTCTGGGTATTGAGTCCCGGGAAATTCTTGCTTCCAGCACCGAGGCGTTAAGCTCTGCTGCCGACCTACGGCACCTGCAGTGCCATTTCTTGGTGCTCCCACAAGAGAATCGGGTCTTTCCCCGGTGCTTCCAAATTTGTCACCTTATTTCCAATTGTCCAACTTTGCCAAACTTCAACTGTACGTAGGCCGAAACTTTTCATCTCGGGCTTAAGGTTTAAATCTCTTTGGGAAACTTCAGTCAAAACAGTGCATGTTCTTTTGAACCCAGGGTTACGTTGTGGGGTTTTGCCTATGTTCAATACTCTCGAAGATGTTTCTTTGAAATCCTTTGTCACTTTGGTGCTTTGGGTCAGGAACTCCAATTCGGGTAGGGGAAATTACCTCTGTATAGAGGATGCCTGCTGTGTTTTGTTTTTACCTCTGCCTTCTGTTCTGATTTGGCCAAATATATTAATATTTGTAAAAAACGGATAGCATGTGCTCAGCAAAAGTGGTTTTGGTATGTGCGTGTATCTTTATTTTATACCAAATAAAATCTGCATTGGTTTTATCTTCAGTGAGCATGCTCAAACCTCTTTCTTTCCCATAGAAAAGCTCAGTGTATAGGACATACAGCAGTGGGAATCAAAGCCACATAACTACGGCTGGGGCTGCGGCGCTGGGGCTGAGCAGGGAGGAGTGTGACATTCCTGCGCTCCCACTGGTACCTTCTCCTCTAGCCCCTCTTGCCCCGTTGCTGGTACTCCTAAGGAAGACTCCCGAATCCAGCGTTCAGCTTTCAGTGCTTAATAATGGAAAGGACAATAGGTGAGAGGGGGAAGACATTGATGACGGATGGGGTAAAGACGAGGGGGCAGGGGAAAGGAATTGCCTTTGAGTTGTAGAGAGTGGGGTTTGTTGAGCAACGGGCTTGGGTGTGAGGGATGAGGGACTGGGACTTTATGAGAAGGGGCAGCTGGAAGCTGTGACCGGTTTAATTGGAAAAGGCAGCTAGGAGCATGCGGGAGGAAAGGAAGGGACACGGAGAGAACAAGCTGGGAGGAAGAGTAGGGACCAAGAGCTGGGCTGCAGTGAGGCGCTGGGAATTGCCCCGAGAGCATTGTTCGGTGGAGGGGGAGAGTTCAGGGGGATGGAGAGCAGGGGGAGGCCAAATCCAAATCATGGAGGGAAAAGTGGGAGTTCTTCAAAGTCAGGTCTTCCTGCTTCTCTGTTCAAATGGCTGTGCAGACAACTGGCAGCCCCTCCAGTGGAGTGCTGGTCCACACACCAACAGTGACTTGCCTTCTGCTATCCCTTTCTCAGCCCATACAAACACATTTCTCCTGCAAACCAGACTCCTCTCTTCCCCTCTGCATAAGGAATTTATTAACTGCCCCACAGCTCTCCTAGCAGCATTGAGGTGGGAGACATGGGAAGAAGGGCTTCTCCTGCAAAACTGAGGTTGTAAAGCTTAAGCTTGTAAAAAGGGGAGTCTTCTCCTGCCTCCTGGTACTGTCAGGCTCAGCTTGTGAGTGCAAGAGGTGATGTGAAAGCTGTCCCATCCAGCTACCTTTGCCTGAGGTGCATTTGGGAGTGCCTTTGGGGTCCCTTCTGCAGGGGGCATTACCACCAGCCGCCAGAACAGAGGGCTCTGGAGAAGGTCCTTGCCCGTGTCCTTGGTTCGAGTGACAGATGTTTGCACACTGGATTTAAAAGTCCCAGTTCTAGCAGTGACTCACGTGTATATCACTGACATCTATTGTTTTCAGCGTGAGCTTTTCTAAAAAATGCCAGGAAACCTCTTGTGCACGCACGCTGTTACAGAGATGTTTGATGTCTGTGCTGCAAAGTCAAGCACTGAAGGGTATCTGCTGCCTCCCCTTTCATGCCGCTTGATGGTCATCTATCACAGGTGGTTGGTTTTTCTCCTCTACAGCACTTGGTCAATGCACAAGGTTAGACCCATCTGGGGCAGGCACGGATCACGCAACACATCTGGCACCGTGAGCATTGCCTGCTCTGTGGCAAAAGTTAGAAAGGCGCAGGAATCCAGTAGGAGACTGAAGGAGGAGAAAGGATGGGGGCAGTGTCTCATGGTTGAGGTATTCAAAAGCTCTCAGAGGAACTGGACTCAGTCCCTGGCGCCAGACTATCTGTGAGATGTTAGACAAATAATTTAGCTTTTCTGAAGAGGCCAAGTCCGAATCGAGCTGCCAGATGCCGAGTGACGCATTTGGTATGCTGGAGTTGGCTTTGCAGAACTGCTGTAGCAGCAGCCAGTGTGTGGGTGTGCCTGGTCGGGGAGCACCGGTGGCTCACGGGGGGACTCCAAACCCCTCAGCGATCTAGTTGTGAAAAGGACAAATGTACAGTGGCATTAACGTGTTCATTCTCCTAGTTGCCCAAGTCCCAAGGGGATGAATTCAGATCTTTAATAGGTATAGAGAAATGTCAAGTGAAATAACAGCCCTCTGTCTTGGAGAAGACCGAGCTGTGTGGTTTATTTAGCCTCGAACTCAAGGTTGAAAGCAGACAGCGGTGCACAGCAGCATGAGTGGCAGTGTGGGAGAGAGGTAATCAAGCCATGGACAATACTGGCATAGGAACAGATGTCTGTACATGAGCAATGAATCACGTCAGCCTGGAAGTTGGGAGAAGTTTTTCTTTAACTATGAGAACAGCGTGCTCTTGAGCAGGAAGGGAAGGAAAAAAGACAACTCATTTTAAGAGGCAACTCCATTAATTTAGAAATAGAAAGGAACTGATATGGTAGACAACCATGTTACGGTAAGAGAGGAAGCTATGTGATCCAGGAGCCCCATGGTCTGTGGAAAGTTCTGTACAGAGTGCTGAAGTCTTCTGAAAAATTAGCTTTACTGCACAAAAAGACCCGAGCCCCCGGTTTAAAGATGCTTTGTACATTTTGTTTGTGCTTTGTGGAAAGGAGGCAATGCTGACCTTCACGGAAATGTTGTAAAATAGTTTGTTCTGGAGTACTCTGCAATATGTTAATGTCTCATAACATTTCCTAGGAGGAAATCTGGTAGTTTTGTCTCTGCCAAGATTTGAATAAAATATATCAGAGCTGTACAATAAATCAAGAGGAGAACAAACCCCCCCACTGTTAACTCAGTAATTTTTGCCCTGTTTTTTTGAGAAGACAGGAGCTGAGGGGCAAGGAAAGGTGGTGTGTGTTTCTGTAAGCAAAAGCTGCGTGGCTGTTCACTTGCAATGGGTAGAAATCCCAGCTGTGTAGGGCGTGGGGCCATACAGCCCTAACACCACCCTAGCTGTGGATGAGCTGTCTTTAATGTTTTGCCATAGATCTGCGAAATTATTAGCCCCTTGTTTATTTATGTACACGCATGAAACAGTATTAGTTTCAGGTGTGCTCTGGATAGCAGTTAAAGTGCAGCAAAGATGTAAGTGCACTTGTTAAAATAATGGGAGGGGGCTAAGTACAGCAGAGACCTTTCTCTGATGGCAGTTTTGGAAGCCTTTCCTTGGCTTTTCACAATCATTTCAGCTGCTGCTTGAGCAGGGGTGACTTGGGTGAATTGTTACGTTTTTTTTTCCTAAAACCAGTTTTAGAACAATTGGTGATACCTAGCTTTATCTCAAATGGATTTAAAGATGATAGGACAGGACATTTGTCACCTGTCCTAAGCTGTTCTTAAAATCATTAGGGATGGAGACTTCCCATCCTCCAGCAGCCATTTACTCCATTATGTCAGTACATCTACTGTTAAAAACTGCTCTCAATCATCTATTTGAATCATCCTTGATTCAGTTTAAGCCTGTTACTTCTCTTACTGGATGTGGAAAACAGCCTGCTACCATTTCTCTGTGCTAACTTGGTCTTATCACAAGCATGTAATTATGTTTCTTTTTTACACAACAAGAAAAAGCCCAACTAACCAGCTTTCAAGCCTATTAGTTTCCAGTTCATATTTCAATTTTATGATTCTTGTTTTGATAAAGCACTTTGGTTCATTCATCCTTTCATATTGAGCAACTTCCATACTCCACCTGACTCAAGCCCCAGTTCTGCCTGGATGCCACCAGAGCAGATAACCAGATAACTATTTCAGTCATTTATATAACCTCAATTTCTTGCATGAAAAGAGGTGCTTTTGCTTACCTGAGACTTGGTCTTGGCTGTTCACAAAGGTTTTTATATCTAAGCTGTGGAAACCGATAGAAAGCAGCCTCGAGCTGCTTTCTGACCAAGTGAGTGACTGCTGGTTATACGCTGCAGCAAATGAGGAGTCACTTCAGTATGAATTTCATTTTGCACCTTAAATTGTAAATTGGAAACCATATCTTCCTGTTGATTCTCAGTAAATTCTTAGTAAACTATTTGTGTTAGTTGGCTCTTCTAAGAACTTACAATTAAAGCAGTTACATTCAGACTGGAGGTAACTAGCCAGTATTTCTTAAACCTTGTTCCTCAATGGGAAAGGAGTTAAAATCTTGACTAGTGATATAGGTTATGTATAGCTGCCTTGATACTTCTGCACTGGAAAATGGCCATCCTGCTGCTTTTAGCTCTCCACTGTAGGTTAACGTGTTGCCTCTAAACTGGTTATGCTAACCTTGACGGAAATAGCTAGTAAGCAGTTTTAAGACTGAATAAACTCGGCTTATTTCTAAACTGAGTTTCAGGTTGCTTGGAGCTGTCGAAGTGTGTCCGGTCATGCCTGTACCTTCAGCTCCACAATTCCTGCCAGGAGGAATTCCAGCCCTGAGACACTGAGCTCCCCGGGGCTGCCCCTGGAGCACTCCTCAGCGGGTGGAGGCTTTACTGGCTACAGAGCAGGTGGGTGATGCCCCATCCTCATGGCAAAAATCCCGCCCTTCTGAAGAGTTAGGCTGTGCCTTTAATAAAGTTTATTTTAAAAAGTTGACTATCGCATGGGAGAGGAAGGTCCAAGGATAAGTGGGAGAGAAGTCTCTTGTGATCTGTTACAGAACAGCTAGGATAATTTTGAGGTAGGCATTTAATTAATATAACTTTTTCATCTTCTAACGATGCTTTGATCTGGGGAATGCAGAAGCAGCATAGGGCCCGACAGAGTAATTCCCGAGACTTATTGCTGAATGTCTGCAGGGCTTCCTCACTGCTCTACCCATGAAATGTTCATTCCCTACTGAGTGGTTTTAAACTAGTAAAGGTAAAAACTATCTAGGGAAGGTGATAGTTACTCCTTAAACTAAACCAGCTGTAGTACTAGAAGCATCTAACTGTGAGCAGTAATTTGAATACCTAAAATGGCATAAGTGCAATTAATACAGAGCAAAGCTTACATCCTTTGGACAGTCAGGTTTTGGAATAACTGCCAAAAGGTAAAATTGGGTTGATTATTGTAACCAAGTGCTTTCATACATGCATAGTATTACCCTCCAAACAAAGTGTGAACTTCTACAAGGAAAAAATGCACATCCATCTTCGTAAATTTTCTCAGATAAAGGCCCAGGATGGACCACCTTCCTTTTTAGAAGCATTTTTTTTTCTTACTGCTGCCTCTGCCCCACGCAGCTGTGGCATCTTTGTTGAGGCAGGCAGCTAGTGATAGCTTTAGTAACCCGAGGGTGGTTTTGTTTACATGTGCCCATAACATTGTAACAGCTACTCCTTCCTAGCGAAGGGAGAACTACAGGACAAGTTTGATGGTGTTCCCTTCTCCTCCCTTTCTAAATACCAATAGCCAGGGTAAATCCTGTTCTGTCCTGTTTATTTTTGCAGTATTTTTGCATTTTTACCAACATGCGCATTGCTCATGCCCGAGGAGACTTTCTCCCAGGTCTATCAGACAAAACCACACCTGCGCACCCCTGGGCTCTCCTGCCTTTTACTGCCTTAAACCGCTCAATGCTGCTGCTTCTGTGGGGCCGAAACCCACATTCCTACTGTTGGCCAAAAAGCCCGACCAACAGGCGCATACAGCTGAAATTCCACTCTGTGGATAACCCAGCCGGCACTTGGTTTCTCAAGGTCTGGGTGGCGAGGGACCCGGCCGGGAGCAGGCGGCTGGAGCTCCGTGGCCGCATCCAACCCTGCAGCGGCCAGCTGTGCCGGCGCCCCGGGAGGAGGCTGCTCCCCCGCCCCGGAGCGCACCAGGAAAGCTCCTACCCGGCACAACTCCCGCTTGCCGTTTTAAAACCCACCCTCGCCACGCAAGCCACGCTTACCAGTACAATAGGAGAGAAACAATTTGCTGTACAGGATGCCTAGCGTACAGCGAGAGGTGGGCTAAGCATGGAGAAGCGCTCTCTTCTCCTTTCAGTATAAAGGCTGAAAGCACTGCCGGAAAGATGGGGCTGGAGTTTCTATGGAAAGACAGGCACATTTCAGTACTGCGGTTGGTGTTGATAATTTCACACCATAAAACAAGTTTCTGTCCATAGCTGGGACGTGTTTAATCACGCATCCTTTCTAGACTAAAGTATGTTTTCAAGATAGCTGTAGTCTTACCTTAGGTTATGCCTCCATTTTTTAGATTGTATGTAATCATTTAATATTCAAATACTATTTCTTGTCCCATAACAAGAGAGCAGACTTGGTTTTGTTTAAGATTTTTAATAGAGATGGATTTGATAATTTTAGTTCATTGACCAGATAGCTTAGAACACAATGTAGAAAAAGTCACATTTTCAAGCATTATGCTACACAAAACTGAATGCAGGCTGTCACTTTTTTTCCTTCTTAAAAAAAAAAAAAAAAAAAAAAGAAAAGAAAACATCTCCTAACTTCAAAAAAACACATGGCCTATGTTACTTGAAGTGCTTTGCAGAAATCACTTTGTCTTAGAGTGTGGATTAGTTTAGCAGGAACAATTTTTACTTCATGAATCCACCCTTGGTTAGGGAAAATAGGAGGTAAATGGATTGACAAAATTGAGTTTCTTTGAGAATACTGAACTCAGTCGGATCATAGGTGTGTTAATCTTGGAACAGAAGCTATGTTACATTGTTTGTTAAATTGATAGACTTAAACATCCTTTATTGATTACATTTAAGAATACACAGAATGGCTGGGGTAAAGAAAGACAGTGTGCAGAACATCTGTAGCTCTTCAAGCACAGTTTAGTTCTGACCACCATCTCCTATCATTATTTCCACTCCTCCCTTGTTTGATCCAGTTCAAATATTCAGCTGATGTTAGCACACTGAAAATTTACTGAGTACCCTTAAAAAGCTTATTTTTAGAGAGAAGTTCCCACATTTTTGAGGAAAACATATTGCAAAAGCAAAAGAAAAATGGTTTATTTGGATTGAACAAAAAAGTTGAAAACAAGTAGCATTAAAAGCATCAATTCTTGGGCCTCCTGAACAAAGGGGCTCTGTAGTTGTAAGCAGGAAATAGCTGTAATTTTCTTAGATCTCAATTTTCCAAGATAACACTTGGTAATGTTTGTTGAAGAAGAGTCCTTTCTCGTTAAATAACAGTTCTGAACC
Organism: Pelecanoides urinatrix; assembly: GCA_013400755.1. Classification (NCBI taxonomy): domain Eukaryota; kingdom Metazoa; phylum Chordata; class Aves; order Procellariiformes; family Procellariidae; genus Pelecanoides; species Pelecanoides urinatrix. The sequence continues at coordinate 86,285 of VZTQ01000212.1, read as the reverse complement.
TCATAACTTACCTGATTACAAGCTTTCCTGTCTTCCTACAGATGCTAAAACCTACTTATTACTGTAAAACCCGATATGCTTCTCCCTTGCAGACTCACTGCAGAGCTTCCCTTCTCGACCGCAGGATGAACCTCAGTGCAGGGGGCAGTTTGCTCTCACTGAAAGCAGAGGGAGGGACTGCGCCGCCTTGTCACACTCCCAAATGTAGGGCACCCATTCACTTCAGCCAAAGTGAAGTGATGCTGCCACCAAAAAATAAAGAAGTGACTCACTGCATGCAAAGTACAGCAAAGCCCTCAGATTGTGTCACTGGGAAGACAACGACTGTCCCTGCTCAAAGAAGGTCACACTGTGAGCAGAAGCCTTGCCAACGATTTCATAAGCTACCAAGAAGCACCCATGTCTTCAGTCTTCTTACGGAGAAAGTGCAAGGTGTGAGGGAAATACTCATCCTGAGGTATAAGTTCCTGTTTTCATTTAGCTGAAAAAATAATCCCAGTGCTGTCTGGTCACTACAGTAATAAATTCCTCAATTTGTATGCAACTAGCATGATAAGGTAATGCAAGATAAATAAGACTGTCCACTGGTATCTTACACTGGAATTACCACTCTGCCTAGGCTCCACCTCACGTCCTCTCTGAAGACAGGCAAAGCCCCCCACGCATCGCTGCTTTGGACAGTACTACCGAGCAGCTTCTGCACCAGACCCTCAACTCCCCAGCCCGGGGTCTGTGCGGGTACAGCAGAGGGGTTAACACAAGGCGTCTGTTTCCAGCATTCATCTCTCTTATTGCAAAACTCAGGCTAGCTCACTGTGTGTGTATGAGGGGAAAAACCTCGCAGCAGTGGTCCCTGACTCAGGCTAGCAGGACACGCCTAGGGAAAGCAATGCCACGGAATACCTCCTTAGTCCTCCCCCAACTCCTTGGTGTTCGGGGAGTGCCTGAGGCAGAGGCCAGGTTTGGATCATGTTGAATGACTATCGGTGCAACTGGTCTTGTGGGAAACGCTGACTTTTGAACCTGTTGATATGCTTTCGAACGCGCAGCCTGTTCCCTATTTGCTTAGGGTAACAATGTTGCCTTTGGTTTTGATTTGCTGCTTCATGTCAGCAGGTACCCTCCTTTGTTTTAGTAACAGGTGAATCACCATTCCCTGTTCTCCTTTGCCATACCATTTTTAATTTTACAAACATCAGATCTTCCTTTGCCATCTCTTCCACCCAACTGAAACAACCCAAGTGTTTACTCATCACATGAAATTTGCACGGTACTTCTGATTACCTTTTTGCCCTGCGCTGTACGTTTTCAGGTTTTTTTAATGTCCTTTCAAGGGTGACCAAAGCTACATGGGATGCTGATAGCAGGGAGACATGGGGGATTTATAGAGTAACAGGTTTTTGATTTTGATTTCAGATCCCAGCATTGTTTACCTTTTAAATCATTCCCGCTATCTTCTGAACACTAACCAGAATGATTCCAAGCTCTTTCTTACGAGGAGACAGCTATTTTGCAGGCCATTACACTTGTATAGCTGCAGGTGCTTTTCACTAAGCGCTACCCCACATTTTACAGTCAACCGTGGGTTCTGTAATCCTGGGTAACTGAGTATCCCACATGTTTTTCACTTTCCTACTCACTCCCTTCTCCAGATCCAGCAGCACAAACCTCTAGACGACATTGCTAGCAACTTCTCTCCATTGTGAAAACTAGTGACAGGATAAGAAAAAGAACCAAGAATATACGGTCACATACTAATCCTGATAGATTCCTCTTCCTACAGTGACTAAAACAGCATGAGCTAAGACTTTTTGCTAACGGACTTTCCAAATATCTTCTTATAAATGAAGTATACCATCCTTTGTCTGCATGACCATTCACTCTTCTTTCTAGGAACAAAGCTAGAATTTACAACTCCTCTTTATCACAGCCATATTGACATAAGTCTATGTTTTATTACTATATATAACAATGTTTACATTTAGTTGTAGCTTGCAGCCCTTCATAACATAAAAAGGATATCGGAGCAACTGTTGGATGCTCCCAGGTAGGAATCATTAATTGTGTTTTGAGGAAGGGAACTCCAAATCAATTCTGTATTGTGAGAAGAGGGTGGAGTTGCTAGCTTTGTCTTGAGGAAAGACCTGCCAATATCAGCTCTTTTAACTTCTGAGCTGAAATACAGAGTTTATATGTATGAGTCAAGCCACAGTAAGTTTTGCACTATTATTAATCAAATAAGAAGAGGTGACATATTTCTGACTTGACTACAGATGACAAATATGATCATTTGTTCTAGTACAGCTGAACTCCACAAAAACTACCAACACCGTGTGCCGCCTGCTTCCCAGTGACTCCAAAGTCTATGTGAAATAAGGGAGTACTGAGAAGAAATGGAAAGATGAAGTACTTTGCTGACCTAGGACGGTATCACCATGCTCATACCTAATCGGAAAGTTGTTGACAGAGCAGGAGCTGCAAGCTGCACTAGCATTTCTTCTCTTTAGAAAGGAATGTGTGGATGAGGCCTTAATCAGCACACTCAAACAAAGCTGAAATTACTGCAAGATCTTGTCCACACAATTGAATGCTTAGCTAAGTATGTACACAAATCAGCCAGTGGCAGAAAGCCCAGCAGGTGTTTCTATTCCCCCTCCTCCACTACTACTGTCCCCACAGCATGGAGAGCTTTCACAATATTTTGCTTTTTCTCTCTTCCCCACCCACTGTTGTAGTTAAACGATAATCCCTTGCCATTTAACCTCATTAGGATACTGAACTCCCAAACTAGGGCTCAAAGCACCTGAAACACCATCATTGCACTAATTGCTTAAGACCAAAAAAACTGAGCCCTGAAACTGTAGAGAGTTGCTGTCCTCCTTAAATCCTCACAGCTTAAACTGCAAATATTGGAAAGATTGTTGTTGCTGTAGCTATCAACACTATGAAAAGGGTGTATCAGGGGATACAGTATTATATTCTAGTTCTACTGAACCTCTGCTTACAGTAATTACTTCAGCATTGTTAAAGACATTTGGTGCAGCAGCATGCAATTTCTTGCACTCAAGAGATAAACACTATCTCTAGGAAGGACTTATATATTATGGCTCTCCCCAGCACAACGCTTGGCCCACCCCCAGCTTGAATCTATCATACCACACAGGCTTTAGGTGCTTTGATAATAAGGGAACAGAAGTCACCAAAAGTTTTGGACAGAACACCTGCCAAGGACAGCATGATACCCTTTGGGTGCCTAGTGCATTTTTATGTTTGAAGTAACCTTAAGACACCTCCTGCAACCTTACTGATGTGTTCATATCTTAAATGACAAGAGGTTAAGAGTTCTGAGAATGGTAGACTGATGAAAATCAGGTAAAACGCTGCTTCTAATTTTCTGCTTTATGAACAGACCAGAACTAATACACAGTAATGCACATCCTATAACTGCAAAGGAAAGGCACAGCAGCCTGTCTCCCTTAAAGGAAAGAAGTGAATTTGGGACAACCTTAGATGGCTTACGTTCTCCCTGCTCCACTGAAACCAGCTATGGGTCATATCCCTTTCTTTACTTCCGATATCCCAAACTAAAATCAGACAAACTTACCTCAAGTGACCCCTTGTGCTGGAAGCTATTATTTCCCAACAACTCTTACTAATCGGCTGTTAGGATCCAGAAGAGTATCTTCTGGTATTCTGCTTTCTGGTATTAATCTGTGTCAACATCAAGGCATTCAGCCAGGCAATTTAGGAGTGAAATTCAGAAACAGACAGTGGATGATAGCCTCCTTGATTAAACTAAAATCTGGAAATAAAATTCATGAATATGTCATAATATGGAACTGCACGACCTACTTCTCCCTGCCTCCGTAATAACAACTTCAGAGATTTCACTAGTTAAAAAATAAATCCAATCTATTTCTCATAGCCTGAAGTTAAGTATTTTAACATTGCAGCAAACCCCTTTTAAATTGAGCATTCCCTTTTTCTGAGGGAATGCAAATCTGTTTTTTTCCAAATAAAAGTGGGAAAGTGACCTTTAAGTGCAGTATTTCAAATTATTACTATAAAATTAACCGAACTTGCATAAGCTAGCAACATAGCATAGCTTTGAAGTTGTGCTCAGGCACAAAAGTGAAGTCTGACTATTCTGCCCTCCTTTTTAAAAAAAAATGCATATCAAATAAATTTATATGGGATGCTTTCAAGCTCCGAAAGCTTAAAAAAATGCAGGAATCTAAGGGCATCAGAAAATTAAATGAAAAAGCATTATGTTAACAAAAGCTGGAACTAACCCAAACATTTTTAATTTTCCCAGAATGAAGATTGCGTCTCATTTGCATGCACCCATATAAATCCTTTCTGACTCCGTACTTCAGCATATGAACTTGGGAGGGGCACGGGCTTCATCCATACTGGCATAATCAGGTATTAAAAAAACCAGGGCTTCTCTCTCTCTCCCTGCAGACACCTTTCTACACCAGCAAGTTCCCTGATGTAGACAGTGCTGGCAACCTACAAAGTCCTTTATCCTGGTGTAAATTATTACAAGCTGTCTTTCCCAGTTACGTTTCAGTCCCTAGATAAAGCTTCAAATGCAATGGCATTTTGGAAGTCTGCAAGTCCATGTAGGTTGGTGCAAAACAGATGATGATCAAGAAAGTAGCACAGGATAAAGGTGTATTGAATAAAGCATCCGAACCAGATAGATTATTTTATTACCTGAATATCTGAACCGATTCTGGTACTTTATCACAACTGTTTAATTTCCATAGCAAAGCTTGTATAAACTGCAGGTATCAAATGGAGATACGGAATTTCATTTGAGTCTGCAGCACAGATTCAAATATGATTGGCCAAACATTTACAGCCTGTTTGTATGTATGCACATGTTGTAAGGCACCTCCATATTTATCAGACTGATGTTACCCTAAAACTACTTCCAAAATTATTAAAGGCTTTTTAGATTCAAGAAAACATAGTAATGATGCGCGATTATTTTTTTAAAAAATTGTTCAAAGTTACTTGCCTTGCTCTGGAGTGGAAGCAAGTCAGTGCTTCCCTGTGAAAGCCTTTGATTTTTTCATCGATTAGGATGGAGGTAGTTTAATTACTTTTGCGTTATCTCATTGCCTTTATTTTAGGATAAGGTATGCAGAAGTCCACAAAACTTCTCAGCATTTAGGACTACAAGATTAAGAGTAACAATTGTTTACAGTGCTGTTCCCTCAGTAAAGCTGCCTGTTTAAGCCATTTCCTGGCTTTGTAATTCACTATTTCCTCCACACTTTCCTTCTTTCACTTTGCAGGCTTATTTCTACCGGAAGTTATTTTTCAGAAGGGCACTCCCAAAAATCCCAGGCCAAGAAGCACCCGTGGTTTCTCATTGCGCAGTATTAAACTCTCCTCCCCAAACTTGGGAAGCGAGACCCTCCTTCTGCACTGCAAGTAACGTTTGCATGAGCCGCTTATTACAAAGAGGGTTTTTCAATATACAGACATTTGAAATTGTTATTCTATATGTTTTTCTCTTAGGAATGTGTTCATGCCACCAAGCAGCTCTGTCCTACCTTCTGTGACTGATTATGATCGAGGTAGTATATACCCCAAACGGGCTATGTATAGCCTGCTTTCCTGCTGGATGGTCTCTGCCTCCCAGTCGTGGTTTATTCTCCCTTGCTTCTAAGTTTCAGTGGGTCATGAGTTCAGTATTTTGGAGAGGAATACTCCCTGCTGATGCATCTGTAAGTTCTCTGGTTTCTCCCTGAAAAAGGCCTTCCCCTCACCCGCATCTTAAAGAAAAGCACATGGAGTTGGGGCTCCTGGTTACTCAAATTCCATTCCCACACTTGTGCAGAGGCAGAGACCATCTCTGCCAAGGCTGAGGTCAAACATGTTATTCCTGTGAACTGCTTCAAACAGAGTTAAAAAAACACTGAACCTTTCTTTGAAAAGCATGTGAAGCATATTAGTTTCCAGGGTTTTACTGTTACAAATTAGACTCAGAGAAGATCCTCTGCCCAATACTGTCTGAAGAGAGACTGCAATTCAAGTTAAATTGAACTTCTACAAGAAGGACCATGCTTTCCATGCCAATCTACAAAATGTCTCACTGATTATAAAGATTAAAATCACAAGATCTGGCCTCCTAGTTATTATAAGCTGTTCATGCTAGCTATTAAGGTTGCTAGACTTCCTACTATGAGGTCTTTCTCTCCCCCAAGGAGTAAAATATAGTAGCTATCATATCAGTAGTAGTAGACATCATTTTAACCCTTGCTATGTACTTGCTTCAGATCAGGCAATTCCTTCAAGTGTAAAAAAAAAAAAAAAAAATTTTGGTCCTTTCACAGGCCAAAAAAATTGCATCCTTGGAATAGGGCTAGACTTGGTCAGGTACCAAGTATGTGATACTTTACCCCTGTTCAGCCTTTATCAGAAAAGGCAGCTTACACTGTACCCTTCCTCTGCATAGCAGACACGTAACGTACAGCATAAACACACTTGTCAGAGCGTTCTTCCCTTCCAATAACTCGAGATCAGAGTATCAGAACTACTGCTGAAGCCAGCGTAAGCAGCGCTTTGAACACCTCTCACAAAAAGCACCCTGAAAAATCCAGCGTTATGCTCGTGTTCGTAGTGAGACTGCTACGGTACTGCTCTTCGCAGTCACAGGGTCTGCCCATAGCTATGCCTGTAGTCCCGTGGAAGTTAAGAGAATTTGCTCTTTCGCACAAAACATGCGCAGTGTTGTACAGGCAACTCAAAACATCATCATTTCTCACACGCGCTGAATTGACTAGCAAGCAAAGCACAAAAATGCCAGTTTTCTAGATTTTTTTTGTGTTCTTCCAAATTCTGTGAATAAAAATCTTTCTATTTCCCCCCCCACCCCCAACATTACAGATGAATAGACAGAAGGGTTTAGATAACTCTTTAGTCTGTTTAAATAAGATGTTAGTGCACAGCCTGTGGATTGCTGTGGCCTTTAACACAAGTAAATCAGGAAGATTTGTTTGCATGGGAATTCAAGCAACTGCAGAACAGTCTTGCCTTACTGTCAGTATTAGCTTCTATGAAGCACTGAAATAAGATTAGGCACTTCATTTTGCCCTTCTCCAGGGGCTGAAGTTAGCAGATTCCTTGGCAACTTCAGGTGAAGATTTTCAGCAGTAAGTTGATGATGCAGCAACCAAAAAAACTACAAGGGGAAATCACTCAGCCCCAAGTACAAGGGCAGCCACATAAGCTGCAACATCCTATGGTAGTATAGCAATACTTTTTTCAGTGAAGACCACCTTACAGGTTTTCTTTTTCAGTTTGAAGAGGATACTAATATATATCAGTTGCTGTTCATTTCAATCTTAAGCTGTGCTTTCTATTCAAAACTTCACACCAAGTTTATAAGAAAATATGCATCTGCTGGTATGGTTCGGTCAAGTTCTTGCCAGCTCAGGATCTTACTGGAAAGGAATTGAAAGTATTAAACTGTTCTTTAAAAAGGATATACACAAGAAAAAAGGATCGATTGGAGAGTTGGTGAAATATGCAATGTTTCAGGACAAGGAGGTTTTTTTTTTGTTTTTCCCACTTTTTCAGTAAAGGAGTCCCTTGGGAATTTAGTACAAGGATCTGTGTCAGCAGTAAGAAGAGGCTAGATGTTTTAGCTTACCTTTTGTTGGCAGTGAATTCCGGTTTTGGAAGAAGACTTAAAATGAAAAATAGATAAAAGTCAAGGAATAAAATTCATTGTTGTAATATATGAATAAGAAGTAAGCTTGTGTATATGGGCCTCTCCTAACCATGCTGGATAAGTGTTTTAAGTAATTTTTGAATGTGAAGTTAGACTATTATATTCCTTACCCCTCACCAATGATCCATCTATTTTGGCTGTTCTTTCACTACCCCATTTTGGGCTTACTGGTGAACTTCATTCAATTGTATATTTTTGCTATGGGAATTAAAAGCAAAGACAGAGAATCATCTGCACTGGGATGGTTTATTGATGCTTTCAAGAGATTCAGTCTTCCTGAGGAAGCTAATGAAACAGAATTTCTAGTTCCAGAATCTGTACCTGATCTTTCTTCCAAAGAACAGATCTCTCTCTGCATAAGGCTCTGTTTTTCAGCCAAAGTGATTTGGTAAGCTTCAGCTTCAAGCTGCATGTAAAGATTTGGCTCACTGTATTAAGTCCATTTATCTTGGGTAAGTTTCACTGTCTCAACCCAAAATTTGGTTCATATGACTCAGCTAATAACTCTAATTGTTGTAGAAGTCTCAAGTCCTCAGTCAGCATTGACAGCATGGGTCCCAAAGACGTGTCCAAAATGAATGCAATTGTTTTTGTAATTTAAGAGGAAACTACTTTTTCTACTGCCAGAGCACTTAAAAAAAAAAAAAAAAAAAAGAGAAAAAACAAGCCATGTAAACAATATAAATAGCATGGATCATTGCTATCTGCTTCATCTTCCTTGAAAGCAGAGGAGAACTGAAAAGCAGTTGTTCTGCTCAAAGATCTTCATCAGGGTTTGTTACTCTTCACCATCTCAGAACAGAGCTCAGACGGTACTGCTCTTCCAGTTTTTCCACAAAAAAGCTTCTGGTTTCCTCATGTCTCTTTTCTTAATAATGTCAGACAGTCATTAGAGATCAATGCCCTTTACAAATTTACCTTGGAGGGACAGACAAGGAGGTAGATCACTCATTAGAGAACACATTCGAAAGAAAGCAGACTAGACAATATGACTGCAATGTTTCTCTGCAGCAGTAAGTTCTCGTACCGAAGTTAGCCCGTTAAGTTTAATAGTTAAGGAAAAACAGAGTGGGTGTTTACTCACACACAAATTTTATGAGAGGAACAAGTAAAATGGCGGCAAGAAAAACACACTTTTTAGACAAACTGATATTACATCACATTAGTGGGCCACAGAACTCTCTAAAAAAATAAACCTTTTGAGACGTGAGAATGAAATCACATTTTAGCATGCTTTAAATAGCTGAACTGCTCTTCGAAGCATAAATTTTCAGCTATTGGCAAAGATAATGATATCTCCTCATTTGGAAATTAAAAAGCATTTAGCAATAAGTTAAAGCTAGCGTACGTGTAAGTGGGCTAAATACTAGGCAAAGATTTTTCCCTTTTCACACTTAAGATGATACTACAGTTCACTTCTGTAGCTTACACGTTGTTGTGCAATGCCCCACTGAAGTTTCACATCTACTCTGCGAAGGAGAACAAGAATAAACACCTGTCTTTTAGGATAGTCACAAATGGTAAAGCCAGTAGTATTTGTCTGTTTACTTAGATGTTTGCTGTTTATCACACATAAGAACTGTAAGCAGAGTGCATGGATTCTTCTGAGCGATATGAAACCTCATGGTTCCATGCAAGTTCAATACTGCCTCTCGCTCTCTCTTCCCCCTCTCCTCCTCTTATCTGCTGTTTTCCCCAGCCCAAGATACATTTCCAACTATCTTCACCTGACTTTAAGAACCTTAAGGGAGAGAAAGTTTTACCTCATGACTTCTACCCAAGAGAGCCTGGTTCCAGGCTTGTGTTGGGTCAGATACATCTTGGACCACAGGAAGCTGGATGTTTTTCTTTTGAGGCACTAGAAGTTAGGCTAATAGTAATAATCAAGTTGCCCAAAGCTAAAGGGACAAGTAGCTCTCATTGCCTTCCTATTTAAACACATGGCCAGTGAAGAAATCTTCTTTTCCCTTTTTTCCCTGAAATACATTAAGTACAGCTGGCAGTAACAGATTCCCCACAGTCTTGCATTCATGCACCTGTAGTCCTAATGTATACTGTCCCGTTTTACTTTATAGTTTTCTCAACCTCACAAGAGAAGTTAACAATGGATGTCTCCACATTCAGATACACACACATCCTTTTTAATCTCATAATAATTATCACGTTTATCTTTCTTCTTCCGCATTCCCAAGCTAAGCCAAGACAAGCTCAGTTCTATGACAATGTTTTCATGTACCTCTCTTCAGAGAGAGCTGCTGCAGCTGAAGAGGACAATTGCAGCATGCTAGTTATACTTGGATTCAATATGCGGTTGAAAAGAGAATGACCAGTTTTCTCATTCGTCTATTTCCAGACATTTAGAAAACCCCACTGTCAGCATCTTGAGTAAAAAATAGGTGACATCTTCAGACCCTCATAAAACCACTTACACATGTTAACTTGTTTAAATAAACATCCCCACCTCAAGTGACACAGTGGCCTGCAGTCTTCCTTGATCCATCCACAGAGCAAGAGTCAGTAATCATGCATTGTCTTCCAGAGGAAATACTAGCCGGGTACCCCTGCTTGTAACTTCATGATCTGCTGCTCCCAAATCACGTTCCAGTGCTTCCTCTGAACTACTTTTTGTTCTCCTGCCATCAAGGCTAGTGGTAGCTGTATGGGGGCCAGAAGAACCGTTCGCAGTTATTGTTGTATCACCGTATGTCACAGTAAGGTCACCATCATTCAGAATAAAATCAGAATCCTCTTCTCTAAGCTGTTCTTGATTCTGGAAAAAAAGAAGAAAAAACTTTGTACAGTACACATCCGGTCTTTGCCAAGAAAGTAACTGAACAGAAGAGTTTACCTACCTGTCAATACAGAAGCAGTAAGTGGTAAAGTTCCACCTTAAGAGTTGTTAAAAATAACCTTGAACCCAATCTTTGCAAATCAGCTTACTGCTCCCTGTATAACTACCGCTATTGTGGAGAGATGAGGGGGAGCTGAATCCAAGAACTAGATTATGAAACAGGTAACTAGGGATTGAATAGCACTGAAGTTTACCAAAAGTACAGGAGAGATGAGCAGCATACATTGGTTTTTGCATGACAGTTTAGAAGGCAGTACAGGAAAAAGACTGGAGACCAAGCACAATTAAGTCACTCCAGATACAAAGTCAGAATTGCATCTGTTGCTAATTAGTCAAGTTCATTAGTAAAAGATTCATGCAAACTGGTAAGAACTCATTAGGCCCAAATTCTTTATATTCAAGGTTTCCTCAACAAATTTTTGTTATAGATTGAAAACTAACCATACTCTTTTAAATTACCTGCTTACTCTTACCTGGTACTAAATAGAGAATTACTTGACTTAGTTCTTAGGAATGCTTCTGAGCCATAGAAGTATGAAAGACTGATACAAGAAAGTGCTTGCTTCATAGTTTTGCTATGTTCTGATACGTTTTCTTTTCAAAATCATTTAAGAAGGTGGCTCACGAAACCCTGTGAATTTATTTTGGCAGAAATGGGATGAAATATACGGTCAGAGACTAGAAATTGCTGAAGAGTAACAAAACACTTAATTTCTCCATACAGCATAATACAACAGAAAGCAATTGTACTCAATTTCACTCCTGTTTAACATGGTCTTGGTAAAAGGCAAAACAGCTGAATTGGTCAGAAAATGGGGCTTCCTCATATTTGAAGAAAATTCTATCACTACTATAAGCTTGCTTTCTTGCAACTGAAAGCAATTATTTCCCCAAGTGAATAGCTCCATTCTGCTTAGCAAGAGCTGAAATGTAAGTGTATGTATTGCTGTTCTCCTCTGTAGGCTGAACACGGATCAGTCTACATTCTCAAAATACATCGTTTTCTTCCACTTTGGCAAAGGAAGGAGGGCACAGGCTACGTGAGATAGGATGCCTGTGATCAGCATGACCAGAAAGCCCTACCTGTACTGCAGAACAGGAGTTCAGGGCACTGGAGATTGAAAATGCTGATTAACCCGTCCATGACGAAAAGCGCAGTGCCTGGCTAAATAAGACTTCCTTGGAAAGCTTCCTGTCATTATTTCAGAAAGATAATCCGCCAAAATAATGCAGCAGAAGCCTCTAGATGATACAGAATATTTAACTAATGAGGACTGGAGGTGGTGTCAGGAGTTTATCAAAACCAACGAAAGAAACTGTGCAGTTCAGTGTTGGGTGCAAGACAAGCCCTACTTAGAATGAATGCTAATTTCTCAGAACCTTTGTGGCATCCAAATTTATCATTGCTTATTAGAAACAGGGTGACTGTGATAGAAAGCACTGTTCCCAAAGAGCAAATACAGTTTAGGACACTTGCTTTCTTTGATTGCAAAGAAAACACTGAACTACTGTCACTATCTTAAAAAGGAAAAAGGCAGAAATTAAAGGGTTCAGCTACAGTTGGCAGAAACAGTCTTTACAAGATTTCCATTGCAAAAAAAGTGAAAGTCTGAGGGACAAGACCAAGATGATTAAAAAAGGCACACAAAGTAATCAGCTGTTTAAGAAAATCTGATATCCCTACATATTCTGTTTTTGAAGAAGAGACATTCAAATAGAGATGAAAAGCAGAAAAACAAGTAACAAGCAGGCAGTTTGTCACTGTTGACTGGTTATGTTTTAAGAAATTGAAGAAGCTGAGAAGCTCTATCACAAGTTGCCGTTCATGGTGTTTGCCCTTGGAGAAGCACCAAGGAGGGGAAGGCAGGGCTAACAGTGCACCAGGAGGTATTGCGATACCAGGGCCACGTGTGAAGTGGCTGCAACAAGCTCCCAAAGCATCTCCTGTCTCCACAATACTATTTAACAGCGGATCCTTGCAGTCACCAATCAAATAAGAAACTGGTAAGAACGCACACTACACTTGAGCTTCCCCAAGAGCTGAAAAGCTCTTGGAAGCATGATACTGAAAGAAGAGGGCCACAGACTTTATACTATATGGCAAGTCCTAACTCAGTCTTTGCTGGTTTGTCCCAGGCTATACTTACATGTACGTAAACATGATCAGTTCCAGAGAAAACATTGAGCTTTCTCTCAACATAGTGAACAAACATTGCCTTGTACGAGCCAAGTTCCACTTAGTTATTTCACTTCTGAATAGCACTGCAAGCAGCAGGCAATTTATTTCATATATTTCCCCAGAGAACATCCGTGAACAATCCCATGTAGTATACGGATTTGCTGTTTGCAAGCAAAGAGGATGGGTGAATAAACCTACTGTGCTTCATGCAGCATGAACAATTCTTTCAAGAAAGACAGGAAATGTATCCAAGTAGATCCCTAGAGATTTGAAATTCTTCCAAGAATAACCTTAAACTGGCCTCTGCAATCCCCTACAGTTTTGTAGGAATAGCTTCAATTCACTCAAAAACATAGGTCTGAACTTCACTACTTAAACTGACAAACTAGAGTGGCTAGGTACCTAAATCCAAAACCCCACAAAAGACTGAATTTTGCTTTGATGTGCTGACCATAACCCTGAGGGACCTCACAGCATTCTGTCCCATTTGTGGTAAAATCTGCTCATGCTCCTAAGAATGCGTGCTAGAGAAGTTAAAGTGGCTAAAGTTTATTTAGAGTTACTGCTTACAAAGCCAGTCTCTACTGCTTCCTAAGGCAGTGTAAAAAGAAGCACGTGCAAGTACGCTGCACATACAAAGTGCTGGTAGTCATCACGTACACTGCTGGTGCTGAATACCACACAGGCATCACGGATGACAAAACTTGCATCAGAAGTTACTTATCTTGTGGCTCCAAAACAAAATCATCAAGTAGTATGCATGCAAAATACATTACAACTTAAATCTGATGCTCTGCTTAGAGTTTCTCTATTTCTCAGCTGAGTTCAAATTCATCAAGGAAATGAAACAATTTTTGCTATGAAGCTAAAAGCACTAAGAAAGGGGAGGGGGGAGGCACAGCCGAACAGTTTTCTTAGCAATTTTGAGAGTTACTTCCTCCAAGAGTTATATAGACTGCAAATGAAGTTTCTGTACTGAGTTTGCATGTTTAGAAAAATAATTCAATTCCCTCTACTTTCATACCAAGTTGTCACACTGTGTATGGTGCAAGAACTAAACTTTCAAAAAAAAAAAAAAAAGAGTGGGAGCCTGTATAGTACAGAAAACAAGAAAACACACCCCTGAACAAACAAGCAAAAAAAAAATCTCCAGGAGTGCTTCATGAGATGAGCAGGTGATAACACAGATGCTTCTTCCAAATGGGATAAATGGTTGATGAAACAGAATTACTAAAAGTTTCAAAGGACATGTCAAAAGGGAAGGAAAAAAGTGAACTGTTAGTTTGGGATAAATTGGAAAGCCAGAGGAAAAAAAAAAACCAACAAAAGCTGAAAACAATACACAAATATACAGTCAGTACAGCCACAAACTTATATGCTTTCTTCTCTATGCCCTAGTGCTCAGACATGCACCTGAATGAGATCTAGGATTTACTACTTCTTTTTGAAACATTTTCCAGCTATGTTACATTCTGTTGAGTATTTACAGACTTTTTTGTTTGTTTAATTCAAAGTCTTCAGTTTTCAGTCTTTAATTCTCTCAAATGTACCACTCCATTTTCCTGGAAATACCTCACAAAAGCACAACTATTCCAAGCAGTTTCTGTCCCTGCAAAGACATGGCTCTCTCAGTTGCTTCACCTGCACTTAATAGGAAGGCAAAAGATTCCACAGCTTTTTAGCCAGTAATAAAATGGTACAGTCACAGTGCTGTAGCAAAGCCAGCCACGCAAAGAAACAAAAAAGCAATAAAGCAACTGCAGAGTTCAGAAATCTTGAAGAGAAACTAGAAATAAAGTCTCAAAATTATATTCTTTCCTAAGACTAATGCAGCAATGCACCAAAATAGGAACAAAAAGAGATAATACAACGTGAAAGTTCCCCATTATACATCTTAACAAAGTATGCAGCCTTATAAGCATTTTTAATTATAAAGTTAACAACCCAAGAGGGAGTGTGTGTGTGTGTGTGTGTGTGTGTGTGTGTGACAGAACCATTCCAATTAAAGAATAAGTTTCCACATGCAGTATTAGCTAAGAATGAGGAGTAAAGAGAAAAAAAAGAGCTCAACTCTTAGAGAAAATGAAAGCCAAAGCTCGCGTTCTGATTAGATCCTCAGTTACTGGATAACTAATCTTATAAGATCATACATAGATAGACATGTGGGAAACACACAAGTAGGCTAATTGGTCTGATGGATGCCTTCCAGCCTAGATCTGTATTAAGATCTCCAGTGGCATTGCAAAGATGGGAACAAGGCCAATTTCTTGCATTACTAATAGCTCCAAATAGGCAGCAGACATTTCAAATTTCTTTGAAATGTTACTATCAGGCAAATGTAAGATGCTAATGATACCAGAAAGAATGCAGGGAAGTATTTCAAATTTGCAAGTGGAATTCATAACTCTCTAGGAAAAGGTTAATAGAAATCTGGTCCAAGGTTACTTGAACATAGCAGGGATGTTACCATTCCAAAGAACCTGCAAATTTGAGTGATCCCACATAGTACTATGGTTTTATTTACAAGTGACTCATAAAAAGTTGTAGATTTCAGAAGCACTGTACAGATAGGAATGACTTGTATTAGGATCCTGCAAGAGTAATAGGAGAATGAAGCATTAATTATTGCAAGACATGGCTGTAAAGACGGTATAGTAACCTGCTAGCCTGAGATAAGTAAGTCATTAACAGTTTCTGAAACGTGATCTCAAATTTCACAGTGGAAACAATGAAAGGAAGTTCCACCAGATTTCTTTCCAGCACGAGTAAATGTGCCAGCGTCTTCTCTGAAGGAGACCTCAACGCAACCTTAGCAGTAACAGGAAAGGAATTTTGTCCAAAAGTGCTGAGAAGGGACTGAATATTTTGAAGTGATTCACTGAACTAGTTTATTGACTAGGCCTGTAATTTTCCAATACCCTTAAATGTTAATGTTTTTTTAATGTAGATTTTGAACAATAAGATCATCTCTGATTTCTACTAACAGAAGCTGTTGCCTCAGGGGAGAGTATCTTAAATCTTTTCTTCCTAGGACAAACCAGCACTTTCTTGCAGTATGTATATCATACCAACCTTTTGCCTAAAAGAAAAAACTGCTTTGCTGAAGTTAAATAAATAAAAAACAAAACACAAGTATTGAGTCATTCTACTTACATCATAAACCTGGGGACTTGTCAGACAGCGGGCTATCAGGCCACACCAGCTGGGTAGAGTAGTGGTTAACGGAGGGCCACTGTGAGTGAGAATTGGCTTTAAATAACTTAAGTAGTTAAGGAAAACACATCAGTGCTCGAAAATCACTATTGAAAATAAAAAGACAATTGTACATAAATGTGGTTCTGCCTTTGACCTATGTGCTGCTCAATAGTTGTATATAAAACACCCATTGAAAAAAATCTGCATTTGTAAACAAATAAATGAAAAACATCTCCCCCCAACATTTTTCCCTTGATCCTTTTAAGGGCAGTTTCTTTACCCACACATTTACTGCAAGGGGAACTAGCTACCTGTCTTCTTAAAGTTTCAAGCAGTTGCAATATTTCCAGCTTTTGGGCTCTCTAGAGCCAAAAGGAGCAAGCAGAGGTACAAGTGCTTTAATGTTAATAGGTCCAAGGGTGTTTCTGCTCTGCAGATGGGAGCATGGTGTCAAGATTGCAATCTAGAGGTAACAAGGTGACAGATCTGCATGGCTCAATACAGAGAAATAAAGAAATACTGTCCATCCAACGTCCTCCAAGCAATGCATCCACCTGAGCTGGTCCACTGCTAGCTGATCACTGACCCAGCGAGATGCAACCAGAGATCTTACTCTGGTAAGGCTCAAAGACATCTCTGCAGCACACATATACACACCACACAGAGCCTCAGAAAGGTGAGGGGAAAATTGTATGGCAAGAACCACGTAACACAGCGTGGAAAGAAAGCATCTGCCCAGGCAACGCTACCTAGATGACATTGAGGGCGCTCAGGGGTGGGAAAGGAAGGTCTTTACACCTCTCCTCATACGTCTGCCCACAGGTAAGTCCACATTTGTTCACGCTAGTACTCCAGACTGATGATATGCCTGAGGAAATGCTCAGGAGTCAAAAAAGGTGTCCCTGCTACAGATCAGCGTGCTGATCTTGACTGGCACAAGAACAGAGCTCAAAAGGAAAGTGCTAAGACTTCCAAACATTGTCTGAAATTACGACCAGAAGGTGGGGTTTTTTTGTTTTGTTTTGGTTGGTTGGTTTGGTTTTTTTTAAGGCAGTCTGATTATTTTAAATGTAAATATATATTGCAGGTATTCCAGTTACTTTCTTAGGCCTCTAAGCACAGAAAGAATCAAGTCCACTTATGGAATATAACACAGTTTCCCTGATGCTCTCAACAGATCAGGTGCTTGGGGAAAAGAGGGGCTTAAAAAAAGGGGCTGTTTTAGCAGAGATGTATCCCTCCCCTTTAGCAGAGCCTGGCATAGCATGTTTACTTGAGCACATAACGGCATGATTATGCCACTGTGGAGTTATATTTCCTCCTTCCCTCCCCCAGTAACAGTGTGGCTACACCCAATCCTGAAAAGAAATAAACTCTTCCCCCTTTCACTAACCCACCAGCCTCTACATTGCCCTCTGGCAGAGGCACGCAGTGACTCAGTTGCAATAAAACAAACCCAGTAAAAGACATCTGGTACTTCTTCAAAGTTGCAGTTTTCTTTGTGTTTAACAATTGTGGGTGAACCCAGGGAACAGCCCATGACATTAAATGAACTCTGCATTCCACAGGAATGAAGTTCCCGGTTATCCATCCACACAGACCTCTGCAGGCAATAGCCAGCATTGGAGCACACTGCCAAGTGCATCTTTCTCATGTGTTTTTCAAGTTAAGTTCCCTTACAAAGAGTGAATTTTGAGACAATCTGCCTTTCTACCCACAAGCCAAGTGAATGCATCAGCAAAAAAATATTTTGACATTTAGCCATGGGTATAGTGGTGGCAATTCTAAAGATTATTCCTTCCGTGCAATTTAAGCCCACCCAGCCGATGTTTATCTGAATGCCTCCTTGCAACAGAAGGAGCGGAATTTTACCTCTAAGATACAGTAAGACAGTTCTGCCTCCAGATGGCAGTTTCCTTGGCACAAACTTCACAGAAACCTTCCCTGAAGATTGCTAGTTACCACTGAAAAAGTAAGTGCACTACTAGCATCCTTTACTTTTCTGTGAAACAGCTAATTAAGCTGTAATTTTCACCCAGCACTCCCCCTGGCCCTTGCTGCAGCTGCTGGGAACTGCACTTGTGCTAGCGTCAGCCAAGGGGAAGTCAGCATTGCCAACTACTCCTTTTTTCATCGGGCACATCCCTTTTGTAAAGGCAGGGGAAGAGGATAGCTCTGCTTCCTTCTTAAAAAGACAAAAAAGAAGCAGCCAGCCACAGCCAGATCCTTCCATGCTCTTACCACAGAAATCTTTTTTTTTTTTAAATAACAAAAATTGACGTCAATACACATGGACACCAGCCACTACAATTCAAAGGGTTAACTTGAAATTACTAACATTTATGAATATTTAAACTGGCACATTCTCCTGGTTTCGGCTGGGATAGAGTTAATTTTCTTCCTAGTAGCTGGTATAGTGCTGTGTTTTGGATTTAGCATGAGAATAAGTGATAACACACTGATGTTTTAGTTATTACTAAGTAGTGCTTACACTAAGTCAAGGATTTTTTGGCTTCCCATACTGTGCAAGCGAGGAGGTGCACAAGAAGCTGGGAGGGAGCATGGCCAGGACAGCTGACCCAAACTGGCGAAAGGGTTATTCCATACCATATGACATCATGCTCAGTATATAAGCTGGGGGGAGTTGGCCAGGGGGCAGCGACCGCTGCTTGGGGGCTGGCTGGGCATCGGTCAGCAGGTGGTGTGTGGTTGCATCACTTGTTTTTCCTGGGTTTTGTTCCCCCCCACCCCTCTCTCTCTCTCTCGTTGTTTTCCTTTTCATTACAGTTGTTATTATTATTATTATTTTATTTCAATTATTAAACTGTTCTTATCTCAACCCACGAGTTTTCTTACTTTTGCTCTTCCAATTCTCTTCCCTATCCCACCGGGAGGCAGGGGGAGAGGGTGAGCAAGTGTCTGTGTGGTGCTTGGTTGCCAACTGGGGTTAAACCATGACACATATACACTCCCTTCTGGGCTTTGACCCAGCATCTGAAAGCATCAGTCACAAACAGATTTTATCCTGAACAGGCAAGTGCTATTAGGATCTAAGTGCTTTCAACACAATATCTGGGTTTTCCTGGGTGGGAAATCTTGATGCACAAGGCATGGAAGGAAACCACTGTGCTCCTACCAGGCCAGCTATGTCTCATCAACCAATGCCAAGACCACAGTGAAAAGACTCACTTCTCAGATGCAAGCTGCAACAAGATTAAGGCCTTGTCATAGGTATTTACGTATATTTAACTGCCCCCAAAACTACTAGGAATCAAGAACTGAAACTTCTTTGAATTTCTGGGTATAAGTGACTTGCCATGGCCACAAGATTATCTTTGCCATTTTCCACTAAGTGAGTGTAAGCTGTTAAGGAGGGGCACCTGTATGATATACTGATTAAGAATATGCTAAGTAGATTAAAAAAAACCCACAAGCACGAAAGACAGAACAGCTACACAAAAATTGCTCAGAAGCTTAAGCAAGACTATCTAAATAGTATAATAATAGTTTCAGAAAGGTTGTACAGTACTATATACACACAAGGATACTCTCTGCTTTAACACCCATAAGGAGTTCTGGATATACTAAAGGGAATAAGCTGGATCACATGCAGATTTTTAGTTCCAGAACTTCCCATGTCAGCAATGGGCTTCCAAAGAGGACTTCATCACAAAAGCAGATGGCTCTTCAGAGCAATGAATGGGGGCTTAGACATGTACAATGAACTGGAAAATTAGTTTGTGCTATGAGCATCAGTGAAGATGAGAACAGATTAATGGAACAAATCAGAGGATCTGAAATAGTTAATTATCTGTCTTACTGTTTAGGAAGGAACTTCAGCTCATAGAACTGACTGGTTTCTGTCCTCCAGCAAGTGTGACATACCATGCATTAGAGAAAGGAAAGGTCCATCTTCTGAGTCAAGTGAGTTTGAGCTTCAGTTCTGTGCCTTGAACCTGTCAAATACTTGATCCTTCTCCTGTTTGACTCTCTCAAGTGCTTAAGGGTACATATGGGTACACAAAAAGGGAAGAAAAGTGAATATTTCATGCCTTGAAGCTAAGCTGTGTTTTCAAAAGGATACTTATGGTCAAAGCTATACCACAGTCTGAAGAGCCAAGCACTTTCCTGCTTTGTCCTGTTCCTTCTTTCAGAATCTGGGCCATCCTAAAAATAAGATAAAAAACACATTCAATTATTTCAGGCAGGAAAAAAGCACATCATACATTCCAGTCATTCACATTACAATGTCCTGTCCAAAAAAGCCAAATTACTTCAATACTGTACTTGGACTGCAGAAGAAAACTATTTAGAGACATGCTTATACTGAGAAGGTTACTTTCTCTAGAAAGACCACAAATGACTGCAGAGAAGAAGTAGGCCCTCTTCTTCATTACCCTCAAGTTACCTTAATGAGCCCTCTACCACCAAGTTCCCTTGACTCTAAAAGCTTATCACACAGTTAATGCAGTAATGGACACAGAAATAAGTCCAAAACTGACAAATAAGCCTCATTGATGTCCCGTCCCCATCCGCTTCCCCAAATAAAAGAACTGGAATAATACAGACTGACCCCTGTTCATTGCATGGTTGGCTTCCTTAACTCTAGGTCTATTTGATGTTTTTTCCTTAAGCCTATTGCTTCCTTGGAAGAACAATGGAATTTACCATACCTGATAAACTCTTGCAAACCTGATGAAAAGCATCACACTTAAAAGAACATGCTTAACAGGGGATCCATATAAAAATCACAATTGAGGAAGGTCATGCAAATTTTGTAAGTGCTAGATCCAGCTCAGGTATTCAGATATATCTACCACTGCTAACAGTGTTAAATGCAATCCCTTTACTAGCTGTGCTGCAAGTCATCACACCAGCTGGCCTGCAGCTGCATTTGTTTTTACTTTTTTTACTGTTTTGAATTGGTTTTTGTTTTGGCCAGAGGCCAAAGTTAAACACAGGAAAACAGATGAAGTGAGAATGCCTTGTATGAATCATCTTCCAAACTACTGGCAAAGAACAAGACGGAATTGCCCTGTGTACTTCTGATCTGCAAAGAATCCATGATCCACCAAGAGTTAAAGCTTAGTACATTTTCATTCCCAAATTATATATTTTCTTTAACTGTGACATGCTGCTAATCTTGGCTTGGTGAAAGAAAGAGGAATCCAAAGGGAACTGACTAATGGAGTCAATTAGGAATGCAATGCACAGCTAAAGAGGGAAACAAATGGGTAAGTGCTCTATGTTTACATGGGAAAAAAGCAAACAAGTTATTTCCACCCAGACACTGAATGAGAACAGAACACTCATGCTGTTTCTTGTTAAAGCAGTTCCTCAAATACTGACAAGCTCATCCTGAACTGGCCAAATCCATCTTACCACGATACCACTTCCTAACCTTGGTTCTATGCAATACCTGTGGCCTTCATTGTAGAAGGTGTTTTGAGGCCTGGCCTTCTGGTTGCTTCCAGATAGCTACAAAACCAAGTTCACCCTTTCTGGTACCCAAACCCACCATTTCAGAATCTATTTTGTGTGCTGGACACAGGCTTCTACAAAGAACACAGCAATGCCTAATGCAGTTTCTGCAATAAATGACATGCTTCTTGAGCAAGTCACTCTTATCTGTACAACCTGTGACAAAAAAAAGGCAAGGCAGGAGAAACCACTAATAAGAAAGTTGACCGCAAATACAGCAAGTACCCCATGCATGTATCCGTGATCAGACTGGACACCAGCATCATACAACCTAAGGTTTACAAAGCAGAGTTCACACACTTGCACCCTATGCATCCGCTGGCTCCAAAGTCATCCGTCTTTCCTGCCATTCAACTTCCTCTAGTAGGTTCCTACATGAGCAACCCGTTGTGCTACTGAACAATTAGTGTCAAGCAGTACTCTGGGAGAGTGTAAACTAAGGTCTGGACAAAGGAAACTCCCAGTTAAGCCTCAGGAAACGTTGGGTCGGGGTTTTTTTGTTTGTTTGTTTGTTTTTTTACAGACCTTTCACTCCTCCTGTGAATTCACTCAGTTTATAGATGAAATTTCTGCTACAAACAATATTCTTTTGATACTCTTGTTTGCCAATAGTATGTTGTGGGGGTGGGGTGGGGTAAGTCAAGCCTTGGGTTGTTATTGATGCATAGAAAGCTGCACTAAAAATTCACAGCAACCATTTGCTGAATATAAACGACAATTTTCCAGTGCTCGCTTTTGCCTTATACAGATGGCAGGTAGTACAGGCAAGATCCAGCTGGCTTGTGGTACGGTATACAGGAACTGAGATGGGATTAGCGAACTTAATCTTTCATTCTAAGCAAGTCCTAGGCCCAAAATTTGGTATCAATTATTAAACAGAAGCCAAGAGGATTATCTATGGGTCAGTCATGGGGAGAACTGTTTCTGCTGTAGCACGTTAAAAGCAAGCACGTTGAGTGGGTGGGGGAAGAAGAAAGCACATTGTTGTATTAGTAGATTTGGGAAGGTTTTTGATGCCATATATATATATATATGTGTGTGTGTGTATGTACACACAAAAAACCGAATGCTGTAGCATTACATCCAACGCCACAGAATGTTTTTCTGTGGGCATTACTTGAATATTATAAAGTAAAATGCATTACTGACTTGCCAGCTAGGAGAGAAAGGTTTTATCCATGCACATAGCTTCTGCAGTTCTTTGTCATCTTAGTTATAAAATAGGATCAGCCTAATACAGAAGTTACATAATTACTTACTCCTTGTAAGACTTGAAAGCTGTCATTAGTAGGTGGAGGATCCTGATCTGGGTCAACCCCAACCCTACAGAAACATTAGGAAAACAAAGCACGTGGTGTTACTGAGGGTTGCAAATGCTGTAAGTTTGGCAGAATGCATTTTAAAAGCACTTTAAGCACCCAGCAAAGCTGCATTCAGAGAGGTTATAAGAATAGTTTGAGGAAGAGTTGTCCGTTATTCCCCTGCAGTTACATATCTATAAACAAGATACTTTTTCACTCAAGCAGCAACTACCTGTAGATAAGAGCTTTAACTCCATCTCGGCATCAACTTTAACTGCTTACCTTTGTTGTCAATTCTTTTGGGACACTGGCAAATACTATTTTTGGCTTAAAAGGTGAATTGTGGGTGGCATCCTCTTCAGTGGAGAGCATCCCTCATGTCCAGCAGCAAGAAACCAGAGACTAAGGATAAGACCAGCCTAAATATTTGACACACCAAATAACTTAGCTGCCAAATAGGCCCGAGAATGGCTCAAATATACGATTATAAAAAGCCACACACACACCAAGTTTTAATGCACTATGTGAAGCAACAAAAATACTTTATAAAGACTCATAATATTAATTTGCTGCAAGTTTCATTCACTTAACACAACACAGCCACAGTGGATTAACAAGAGGTCTGTCTAGTCCAGCTTCCCACCTGAGTGGGTCTGTATAATGAGATGGTGGATGATTACAGAATAATATGTTAATAAGAAACTGTCTACTCGCTTTTGCATAGTTAACTAGCATCTTATTACTGAACCATCCTTTCACATAGTGCTCCTATCCAAGATGGGTATTATATCCTTGTAATTATGTTCACATTTTTCTGGTCTGTTTTGGGGGTAGCTATTTATTAAGATTAGACTTGTATAGTTTTAAACCCTATTCATGCCTTAATCTCTGTGCTCTCTTGTAGAACCTAGACCTCCAACCTCAAATGTTAGGTAAGATTGTCAGACTCAAACATGTTATGTTTCAGTCCTATCATGTTGCATAGTAAGTATAGGAAAATGCACACTCTAAAAGAAACTGGTTGTCTGAAATGGCTAACTTCTTCATTTGCCTTCTCTTAGAAGGGATTGAGCTGGTTTAGTGCAATTTCTTTGTTACCTAGACTTTATGTCAGCCATTTCTAGCCACAATGTTTATGCAACATCCCTGAGGATCACCAGAAACCAACAGAACGTTGCTGGTAAGACCATATCATTTGTGTGTCCCAGGGACATGTGAGGCAAGCAGTGATCCAGACGTGATTTACCTTCAGGCTTAGAAGATGGCATGGATTAAACTAAAAGGGAACACCTTCAAATAATTTCCAGGGCAGCACTTTCTAACAGAACAATAGAAGAAGAAAAGTAGGCATTGAACTAAAGTTTTAAGTCATCCTTGTGGACTCATGGCCAATCCAAGTCCTCACATGAACTAATGTACTTCAGGGAAAATCCAGAAGGCCACTTTAAGACAACCTGCAGCAGCCTCATACAGAGCTAGTGCTGGCCCAGTCCTCTGCTTGGATTTTTTCCCCGAGTCTCTTTTCTTTCCTCATCACTTCCTTTTTCCACATACAGTGTCATCTTAACCCTTAGGCACATTTGGCCTGGGAATTCATTGGCACTGACCAGCCTCCAGACTAAAAAGCTTCACCAGTTTAAGGGAACACTGGACAGACAGTGTTACTGGATTTTAACACATGCTAAAATAAAACGCCACACACAAGAGCTCTGAAAGGTTACACGGGCTTAGATGTCACTGCTTAGGCTGTCACTAAGCAGCAAAGATGTGATAAGAAAGGTTTTCTGCAAACAAACAAGTTACCCAATGAAGCCTCACGCAGAAAGCTGACAAGCAACGTCAGGAAACCCGCTCAGTATGGCAATATATGTAAGCTTGCACATTCCTTTATAAATACACATAAAAATAAAAGAACAAGATTTGTGGCTTTCCAAACTCCAGCTGCACATGGGGGAGGTTCAACGCACTACGCACAGCAACCACGCTCATGTTAGCCGTGCAGCTGGCAATATGAACAGGGAGTTCAAGAAGCTCGTTCCAGAAGATGAACATAGCTTGCATTCCCTAAATAGTTTTAACTCACTGGGCTACCCATTCACTTCACAGTACATAAGAAATCCAAACAATTCAGAATGTCTCAGCTTTTACTTGACTTACAAGGTTGTGCATTTGTTTTGGGGATTTTAACTGTCCTTAGGCAGAGGAAAGGGGCTTAGAGGAGGACCAAAGCAGGACGACCATACTGTTCAGTGAAGAGTCATAGTACATTGTAGGCCAGGTGTTTAGGTTCAGTGTTGTGCTCAAGAGGAAAAGAGAGCTTTTCTATATTAAAATGGTTCAACTTTTAGAAAAAAATTCTTACTACAGACATTTCTTTCAATACTGAAATAGTACCTTGACACAGGCTTGTCCATTTTAAATTTTTTTCAAAGTTATTCTTCAGGTGAATTTAAATTTTGAGTATTTCTAATTAATTCTTTTCTATAAATAACTTTTTTTTTCAGTTCATGTTTCAAAGCATGTTCCTCAGTTCACAGATTAACACAAAATACATTACTATTTTGTATTCTCAGAACTACTTTTTGCATCTTTCAACCAGCATACTGTGTCTCTTATCCTCTATTCTAGCATGAATTGTATAGGGAGCTTTATCTTTCGTAGCAAGTCTGCCTCTTCAAGTTTCAAGGTATACACACCCTGTTCTCATGACAAGCATCATGTTTTTGCAGGCCCTGTCCCAAATTTCTAAGAAAGTCCCACCTTTACCATAGAATCATAGAATAGTTTGGGTTGGAAGGGATCTTTAAAGGTCTAGTCCAACCCCTGAAACAAAACAATACCAAAAGCCAGTCAAGTCTCTCCCAACCTCCTTTACAGTGAAGAGAAGCACAGAAAACATTCAGTTACTTCATCCTTACTTAACTACTTCCATAATTAAAAGTAGAGCCGATGCATGTATGTCTTCAACATAATTTTGCTGAAGAAAAAACCCATCTCACATCCTAAGTACATTTAAAAAGCTTCAGGTAATTTAAATGTGCTGTAAAGGCCAATATCGGTTCTCATTTATTTAACCAGTTTTTAAATTAAGAAAAATCGTTACTGGATTGATTTACGCAGATCCCCTCTCAGAGATCAGGGGCACAGAGAGGGTAGCCTCGCTAATGACTGTGGTGTTTTGCTCAAACCCCCTAGCAGAAAGGCAGAAGAGCAAGCAAACTCTGGTTGAAAACAGTGTTTTGCTGAAGAGGCACAGACAGCGTGATGAGGGCTGGGGAGCACATCAGCTGCGGGACAGCCAAGGCCAGGGCAGTGCAGATGCCAGCAAGCATCCTTGCTTTCCCCTCCGCCCGTTCTGAAAGCCCACTGCAGCAGTTGTGTGTGGATTCCCCGAGGGTGTACAGTAGCAATTCAAATAATTAACTCTTAAAAAGCAGATGTCAGATGAAGAATATGAGCAGTCTTTCAGCTGTAACAATGCACATATATCCCAAAACTGGTGAAAAATCCATCTTTTCCCCATTGGCATCCATTTGGTATTTGATAGATACCTTAATACTTCAGTACAGACAATTACTAGTACATAAAGTTCAGCTATCTTTATTTCTGCCTTGCTGAAGTTCACTGGAATGTGTAGACAAGAGTATGCTACAGTAAAAATCCAATTCAAGTATATTTCTTCACTTCTCCCTAATTATTTTTTTTGTTGTTTTTAAGGCACAAAAGGCTTTTCACACTTTAAGAACTCTGTAATAGCAAAGGGACTAGCATTGAGCTCCTAACGCCCAACACCAAAGCATCACGTTTCTGCTCCTAACTGACTCCTGACCTTCTTGGTTCTTATTCTACTGCTAGAACTCCAGCATCACATGTAGGAGAGCAGTTACTCAGATTTGATCCCTCAAACACTAAGCCTACTTCAGCAATTTAAGCAGTGTGGTAGAAAGTGGTTGACATACAAAATGTGGAACGCAAAGTGGAAACTAAGTGTATGGAAATGAATGGTAAAAAAAGCCGATAGAACTACTTCAAGTTCTCCTCTTTGTCATTTTAAAATGGGTGGAACCATTTCTTCTGATACTTCAAAAACCTTTCCAAGGCCCTGCAACACATAGATGACAAGTTACCAAAATGCCAGGCTTTATTACATTCTAGCATATGTAATTAGCGTGCTAACAGCCAAGACTGACTGTAATAGATAATAGTTTTCAAATTCTCTATACAAGCTAACTTGTACTAGTACTGCATCTCTGGCAAATTTAGTAGTTGACCGGGAACCTTCAAGTGTGACAGAATACATGAAAAACTTACCATTGCCCCACCCCAAAGAGTTTTCTTTATATAAATATTCTGTATTCATATATATATATGTATATACACACAAACACAGGCATACAAATACACTCTGCTATAGCTGCCAGTTACAGATTTTTTTTTTTTTCCTTCTTTCTCTATCCATGTGTCAGTTATAGAAATCATCAACTGGAGAAGACTAGGATTCTGGTTTATCTCCACTCTTATTAGCATCTTCCTATAAAGCAATGTGATAACTCTCAGTTTTTAAAAAACATCCCCAAGGAGGCTGGGCTAAATCATCTATGAAGCCCTTTCCAACCCGAAGAGTTGTATGAAATAACCCCAAGGAACATTTAAGAATACCTGTGTGATTAAGGATCATAGGATTGCACTCATGATTTATCAGCTTTCAAGTCTTCCCAGGCCAGAGACACTAATTTTGCTTCATTAATTACCCATACACAAGAGTTAAAGGATGTGGTGTTTTGTGGGGTTTTTTTTTTTTTTTTTTAAGCTAAAGACATGATGTGTGATCCACTGTCTCCCAGCTCGGAAGAAGAGAACAGACTCAGAATTGAGGAACATCTACGGCACTCTGCAGAAAAGGAGAAGCAGCAGCAGCATGCCATAGTATAGAAAGAGAGCACACACACAGTGTTATAAAGATGAAGAAAGCCAAGCACCAGATTAATTTGGTATAAGGGAAGGCACAGCGTCACCTGAAATACAGCCAGCGGCTTTCACTCATCTCTTCCACCGATGGAACATGGTCACCAACTCTGGTACAGTACAAGAATGCAATGTGAGTAACAAAATGCTTATGAGATGGTAGCTTTACAGAGCTCCCTAGCAAAACAAAACAAACAAACAAAAAACCCTACCCAATCAAAAAAGACAAAGCATACAAGAATAAGAATGGCAGAACAATGACAAAGTGACAAAAAACACAAAAACAACAGCACTTTATGATTGAGACATCCAGTAATATTCTTCATTCCTTCAGATTCAGGCTGGCAAAACACCTGTATTCAGGCTACAGCCCCCAGAAAATTAGATTCAATAGCTCTCAAGAGAGCTGCTACACAGAGACAGAGCCAATCC
Organism: Pelecanoides urinatrix; assembly: GCA_013400755.1. Taxonomy (NCBI): domain Eukaryota; kingdom Metazoa; phylum Chordata; class Aves; order Procellariiformes; family Procellariidae; genus Pelecanoides; species Pelecanoides urinatrix. The sequence continues at coordinate 58,131 of VZTQ01000212.1, read as the reverse complement.
AAGACAATTCCTACCACTTTGGACTTGCATACGGACTAAAAGAGAAAAAGTTATTAGAGAAAGTCATGACAGAGGTCATCAATACTGCCTAGTTTCAGAGCAGTCCAATACAACTGGCAATACATACTGAATCACTTGTTTTAACTAACAATTGACTAACTAATTGACTAACAATCTTTAACCTAATAAATCTCCAGTCATAGCAGAGTGTGCTTTTACTCCTTGCTTTACCTTTTTCAATTGTACTTAACAAAAGAAAAGCACAAGTGAACGCATGTTTGGTTTCTAGTACTTTCCATGTAAATTCCTCAGCAGCTTGTGGGTTTTTTTTCCCTGTTTTTCCATGAAAGCATGCGACATGAACTATATATTGCTTATGTGAAATAAAAGCCCAGGTGATCAGAAATCCACAGGGCCTTCACTTTACAAAGAGCAGGTGTACACATCCTGATTGCAGACTCACATCTTGACGAACCAAATATTTAAGGCCATAGCTTGTGCTATGAAGAGCATGCACTCATCTAATCTTCGAAGGCCAAGGCAAATAGCAGACTTTGGATAGATTTGTTTTGGCTTCGTGGTTCAACAGCTCTTCTTCCATACCGACATACATTCCAGGTCAGAGCACTCTGCCCTGAAAAGCCAACACTGAGACAGCTCTGCATATGCAGCAAAAACTAAAATTAAAAACCACTCAATAAATTCCCTTCTATGACTTCTCTTTGTTGTGTCTTTGCCAAGTTAGTATACTGAAGTTTTCCCAGATGTCTGAGTGCAGCATTTTGGGAAAATTTTAGCTATTTTAGAAGAGTTCAACTGTTTCTCAGAAGATGGCTGAAGAAGAAGATAATTCCCACCACCGTGTTTAAAACAAAACAAAACCAAAAAACAACAAACAAAAAACCCCACTAAAAAAACCCTGGAATTAGGAAAAGTTGTTTCAGGTTGGTTTTAGGGTGCATTTGGGTATTCCTTTACTTGACCTAACCAAGATAATGATGTCTGAAACTGCCTGCTGAGGCTTGCCAGAGCTGGGCAGTTAAATCCATACCACCCATGTGTTCTGGATATATCTCAACCCAGCTTCTACAGAGACTGGGTCTCCCCCACACTTTTTCTCTCTGGTGTGAAATGCTATGTTTCAGAGCACAAGAACAGAGATAGGGAAGCATCTCCCATGCTTACTTCCAGAAGAGGAGGAAATCTCTTTCCCACCAAGGGAAAAACCCAGAGGGGTGAGGCTGGAGGTTCGGAGGCTGCACTGCACCTCCATAAAGAGAGGTTCAAGATTGATGATGAGAAACTAGAGATTGGGAAAGAAGGAGGAAGACAGGAGAAACTAGATTGGGAAAGATGACTGGAGAAAACAGTGCAGAAGAAAGTATGGTGAAAGGAAAAAGCCCACAACAGAGGGCAAGGGACAGCGCCTGTGTCTGTGCATCTGCCCTTCAAGGGCAGCAGAGAGCAGTGAAGGATCTAAGTTGTAGAATAATGGAAACAGGCTGCAAAACAGAAGGATGTAACCTCCTACCAGACATCCCCCACTCCAGTCCGGAACATAACACAAGGCTGGATTCCAGCATCAACACTCGCCTCCTGCCATCGCAGCACACTGAGGCACGGTATTTAAGAAATGCACGTTATCATTGGACCACCCTGGGTAAGCCAATAGAGTATAACCTGAGACTGCCACCAAGCTGTCAGTTTTACCACCATCCCAGATAGTTAGGTAGTTCAGACAGCAGCTATGTGAGAATTAGTGTTTCCAGATTTCTTTTTCAGCTTGCTCATTTAAAGAAAAAAATGTTAAAAAAAAACACTAAGTAAAAAGCTCTTAAAAAGATTGTATTTGCAAAGTCAGACATAAGGCAGTAAATATCTAAGATGACATTGTCTGCACAACCTTTAACATCTATGGTAGAAAGATACCTAAAATATTTTAAATTGAAAGACATAATGCTTTAAGATTTAGGAAAAGGTTGCTAAGTACAACTGAAATTACTTCATTAAAATAAACACAAACTTCCTCATTTGAAGCAGATTATGAAGGAGAAGAAGGCATTAATCTACATGTTGCTTCATTCAACATGAAAAGAACCAGGTCAGTAACCTCTAATGAGAAGTGGAAAAAACATTATTTTGCAATACAAATGCTAGGAGTTCTCTTTTTTTTTTTCCTGTGACAGATGAATGAAATGATGAGTCAGCTACTTTTCTGAAAAGAGGAACTTTGCCAGTGGTTTTGATTTACAGGGCTCTTGAGTTTGCTGAAATTGTTAAAACTTTAGGCAGGAAATTGTTTCTTTGTTTTAGTCTCAAAGGATGAGACTATGTTTTTAATATCCAAGTTATGCTTCAGTTTCTAAGAAAAAAAAAAAAATCTACTGCTAGAAAACTATAACTGTTTACCACTCACATGCTTGATAGACAGCCAAGAAATTCAAACACATGACATCATGGCTTTAACTCTGGTTTCTCGTATTAATTTTTAACTTGCTTAGCATTAAGTGGCAGAAACCAAAAGCATCTAAAGATCCCATTATTTTTTACTCAGGTTTTGCTGTCATGACCTCACTTTCCAACCAGTTAAACAGTAAATTAAAGTTAAGTCTCTGCTACAAACCATAGAACCTCTGCTCAGCTGTACATTTAAGCCTGATCAGTGGACCCTGGTACACTGGTAACATACCCTATCTGGAAGGATACCGGCTCTTCTGATTACTTGAGACATTCAGAACAGAGCAAGAGGAGGCAGAGGGCATTTTTGCCTATCTTCCTCCTTATACTGCTTTTTACTTTACCAAAACTTAATTTTCATGTTAGCCTCTCCATCCCTCACCTATTTGTAATACATTTCACATCACAGGAAAGAGGGGACCACCAGAAGTAAAGAACAAAGCATGCATTCCAATTGCTATGCAATTAACGGTGCGGCCAGAGGCATGTGCCTCTGCCTCTGAGCCATTCTGGATCCTTGTATAGGCACTCCCCACGCCTGCATGCAACTCCCTCCCCGTGAATGTAGTGGTATCAAGCCAGGCTGAAAGTCTTGGCTGGAGTCAGCTCTCTGGTACTGTTCTACTTAAATCGCACAGGCACAACCTTAAGTAAGACCCTTTGGTGTTGACATCTGTCTTAGCTCCTCTGACTTGCCCAGTACAACAGACATGCGTCTGCAGTTCCTACGGAAGAAGCTCAGCCCATCACAGTCCACAGGAACTATTGAAGGGGCCACCCAGAAACCCCACTGATGGGCAGACCAGCACCCACACGATTACAGTAACGCCACTCTGCCACACAATGACCAGGCAAGCTAAACCACCCTGAAGGGTCAGTCAGCTTGGTTGATATTTTGTTAAAGCAGGCTCTTGTCTTCTCCTCATCTCCACACTGCAACAAGGCCAATTACTTCATGAGGATTTTGTAATGGTTGACTGGCTTTCCATCTCTCCTTCCACAAAGGCCAAAGTCAACCAGGATACAACTGGTGTGAACTTCACATTAGAGCTGGACTTTTAGGAGTCCACACAAATCCTGACATTTAAGTCCAACACACAAATGGCATTATTTTCTTATGTCCCTTCACTTAATCTAGGAAGCAAATCACCTTTTATCTTTTAACCTCTTTTCTGCTAAATAATCCTGTATGGAAGCACTACTTATTTCCAGCCTCTTGCAATCTAACGTAATGGGCAAGTGCCAAGGCTCAGAAAGCACCCCAGGCCACCCCAGGGACAAGTTACCTGAGACACAGCCCCAGGACTGCATCAGCACTGCACACTGTGCTGCCGAGCGAGGCACTGGCACAGCATCTCACCTGCATCTCCTCCTGCCTATCTCTTCCACTGGGTAGAAAGGGATGGGAAAGAGAAAAGCAGCATAAAGCATAATTCCTAAAATTCAGCTGGAAACTGATTTGTCACTTTCTTAAATCTGTAAGGTCAAACAGAACTTACTTCCTAGCAGAAAGGGCTCTATCACAAAGGGTACTTTACCAGCACCGAGTGTCTAATTCTCAATCAGCTGCACACGGCTGCCATCTCCTGGCACAAATCTGATTTCATGTGGTCTCAAAAAGTGCCATCTCCATCATTAATAGAGCAGTGCCTACCAAGGAAGCTGTAAGCAGACTCACGCAGTTCTCTAAAATACTTCCTATGTAGAGTTCCCTTGTTTACATGATATTCTTCCCTTAATACGGAAGTTAACCATTTATTTTCTGTCAACCATGCCGAACAAATGACAGTTAAAATTACTGCTTACTAGCAAGAGTGGGTAAATCTCCCCAAAAGCTACAGCTAAACACTCAAAACTACAGTTCAGCCAACCACCTTTTGGCAGCTACTCCTCTAGGAATGGTATCATAGCCTTTCCAGCTGTTCTGCCTTGTTGGCCACATTAATGATTTTTGCAAGTATAGCCTACCCAAAGGGCAAACCTGGAATGAATACCATGTTAGCCCTTTCTCCCTTCAGGAGCAACTCATCGGTCAGGCTCATGGCGTCTCATTACTGAACCAGATTAGTCCTGCTAAAGGAGTAAGTGCATATTCTTGGATGCTTCCACAAACTGCTTCCTAGGCTCAATGGGGAGAAAGAAAGAAAAAGAAAAAAAAAAAAAAGCTGCTACCTCAGAACTGGTTTCCAGTTGGTCAGGAGCTGAGCCACATGCTAGAATTCAGTCCTGTCCTACTGCTGACTGAAGGAGCCCTGTGGCAGAGGTAATGGTTGACGGCACTCAAAAGCTGCCTTCTGATAGAGGCAGACTGAACACAATTCCTCTTCACTTAGTTCTTCAGCAGCACATCCTGTCCCTTGCTGGATGACAAGGCTTGAAGAAAATACCCAGCTGTGCTCCCTCAACAACAAGAGAGGTGCAGGCAGCAGGGCAGAAGGCTCAGGATGCCAGCACCTACAATGAGAGCTGTTAGAGTCAGTTTTGTTGACCTGGTTGCAGCCATGCTTCAAAAGATGCTTTGGAATCCACTCAAGTGGAGATCAGACAAGGGATATCCTCACATCAGCCATCGCAGAGGCTGCAGGCAGATCTTGGCAGACTTCACTCAGCCACTGCAAGCAGACTACAAGCAGCGTTCTCACCTGCGTACTGCCAGCCAGAATTCATCTCCTGCTCCTTTGTACCCCACGCCTCGGACAGTCTATGCACCCTGCCGGTTACGCAGACACTGTGCCTGCCCTGCTTGCGGAGGTGTATTAGTACAGTTATTCCTTATATACCACCATCAGACAGAAATCTCCTTCTGTTGCCAGAGGTGCCAAATGGAAAGCTGCACATGGCACCTATTCCAGGCACCTTTTTGAAGTCGTTACAGAGCTCTCACATGGGAACAGAAACCAGTCAGGCTGGGCTTAGAAATATCGTTATGATAGGGTATCTCACGATCATTCATGACACAACTGCACCGGAATTGTTTTTGTTGTTGACTTGCCACCAGGTGTTGCATTACCTGTTGTTAGCGACATGACCTTCAGAGAGCCTGACTACATGGAAGTGATGCTACTTTCTGGTGTGCCAGCCAAACATCTGGAACTTGCATTTAAAGACAGTTTTAAAGGACAGAAATGGATTTATTTGGCACCAAAAAAATGAAACCAGGACTTCACAATGTTTGCTGTTAGTCAGAGCTGAGATACTGTAAATCACTGCTGTAATGCCTGTCTCTGGCTGGAAGCATGCTACCTTCAATGAGGAGAGTTCACAAGCATTTCTGTGAGTCCCATCCATTCTGGTTTTTGCCAACCTAGAAAGCACCTGCTACTTATTGCCACAAGCAGTTCACTTAAGTTTTCCAAAAGCAGCACCAGTCCCTAAGAATGATCAGTTCTTCCAAAGACTGAAACTGTTTTTACCTAAAATTGTTTTTTGCTATCCTATCACAAGACAATGGGATACAAATTCTGGTTAGCACAATCAGAAAGCAAGACAAAGCAAGCTTTCAAGTGCCAAAGAGCACAAATAATTTACATATGAAAAATGCACTGAAGGGTTTGTACAGTGCATGTTGTTTTAATGCCACTCTATTTACCTTTGCCCTCCCATCTGCAAAAAGTTTCACAGAACGATAATACGTGTGGTCTTTAACAATGATTGATTCACGATTCTCTAGCACTTCTGTTGATAAGTATCCTCAAACACGAATGTACTTGCAGCCCAAAAGTACTAAGTATTGGCCAGGATTTACAGACAAACATCTATAATCATGCTACTTACCATTTTCGCAGGTCTCCTCAAAACAGGAGGAAAAACACCCAGAAAACTAGCAGGATCCCAGTTGCTTAGATAACATCAGGTTTGTTTGAATAGATGTTTAAAGTGCATTCAGTTTAGCGCCACCCACTAAAGACTCCATTTAACTTAAAAAACATAACAGGGTCATTACCAAGAGCCAAAAGACAGGGAAATGTCTTAGTATAATAGGAAGAGAAGTTTATATGGGACTAGATAGATTAATTCTTTCTTTTCAGTATAGGGGCTGCTGTATCAGGCAACACTATTCCATATCCTGCTGGGCTGACAAGGACCTAGATACCTACTTGCAGAGCATCAGAGAGCTTTAGACTGAATCCCAGCAGCATCAGTACATTTTCTTTACCAGCCTGCACTAGCACCTTCCTCTATAAAACATAATGTTCTAAATACCTACCACACCTCTAGCAAGCATCAAATAAGTTCTGTAGGACTATGCCCGATTAGTACAGTTGCCACGTGAAAAGTGAAGTTTCCCCAGCACACAGTTGCATACTGACCTGATGTTCAGCCATGACAACATGGGAGTTGTACCTCCACCGACAATCCACACAGTGAAAAAGACGATGAGGAGAGTTGTTGAGAACATCATTTGATGTGAGTAAGTAGCAGTATCGCGTATAGCCAGAGCAAACGCCATGGCTCCCCTGAGACCTATGCAAAAGAATGAAATAGCAGAACTTCTGAAGTGCAACCGTGCCTATTTATAACACAGCATCTTTCCTTGCTCCCTCCCTGTCACATGGGCACAAAGTGACAGACAGAAAGCACTGGGCTCCAGCAAGTTTTAATTCCCTCATTTTCCCTGATTAATTATGCCCTGGGACAATTTAGAACATAATTTGCCCTGGTAGTTTTCTGTAACTTATAGAATCCACAAGTGCTAAGAAAAGGTGTAAATATTTCCAGAAACTAACAGGAAAAAAATGCAGAAAGAAAAAAGTTGTGGACAACAGCAAAACATATTATGGAAATCAAGCAGCTCCTTGAATCCAAATGAAAATTCACACTTTTCCAGTTGATTCCATAACTGAAGTATGAGTTCTTGGTATGAAATTGTTATCATCTGGAAAAATATTCTAGTTAATAACATGTTCACAGGCAGACTATATTCCCCCCCCTTCCCTGCCCCCGATTATGAAACTCCAGTAGCAGGACAAGCCATGGCATTTGGCCATCTGCAGACTCCTTCAGTGGGGGAATGACAGGATGGTTAAGGTTGGAAGGGACCTCTGGAGGTCATCTGGTCCAACTCCCCTGCTCAAGCAGGGCCACCTGCAGTAGGTTGCCCAGGACCATGTCCAGATGGCTTTTGAATATCTCCAAGAATGGAGATGCCACAGCCTCTCTGGGCAACCTGTGCCAGTGCTTGGACACAGTAAAAATTGTTTCCTGATGTTTGGAGGGAACTGCCTGTGTTTCAGTTTGTGCCCATTGCCTCTGGTCCTGTCACTGGGCACCACTGGAAATAGGCTGGCTCCCTCTTCTTTACACCCTCTTGTACACAGAGGCATCCACCTCTGGCACTTCCTGAGGATGCACATGTTTAGACACACAGACACACACTCCATGATTTTCTTCAAATGACAAACAGTTACCTGTGTGACTGAAGTTGTACAGGAGTTTAAGTCAAATACATTGCTTTCTCCAGCTACATGGGAGAGGGCACCCATAAGTACGCCTCTCTACTCAGCAGGTATCTGTTTCTGCACAATGTGCATATCATCTCAGCTAGAAATAACCTTCTGGAAGAGATACATCCCAATTCCCCCATCCCCTTCAGATGCACTTCAAATGAAAATACTCCATTACCAACATGAGGTGACTACTTGCTGCCAGCAGCTGGCATTTCAAGATATCACTCTTCCCAGGCATGACACACTTTCTGTAAAGGCTGAAAGATACATGACTGCATGCTGCAACAACCATTAAGTCTTCTATTCAGAATGCATGGATGTGGATTATAAAAGCAGAAAGTAGTACTATAAATTGCTCATGGGTTAAAAATAAGATTTTTTGCTTTACCAAACATTTTTGCTTTTACCTGAGAACATCATCATGTGCTGAAAGTTCCAGCTGATCTTATGCCTTCTGCCCAGATTCAACAAGAAGGAGAGAGGGTAGACGTGTGCAGCTCTGCCAAAGAAGATTGCAATCTGTTCACAGCTGAGGGTTAAGGATTTCACTTTCCTGTGGTATGCACTCTTGGGTCAAACATGAAGCTTCTGTTTTAGTGAGAAGTTTACACCCTGATATCAAGTGTCTATATAAAACAGACTCGCTAATTATGTGCATACAGAACTCATTGCACAGAATGCAAATTTTAACCATGTTTTTTAATAAACAGTGAAATTATACCTGGTATTAAAATTACCAGTTGTACACATGAAGACTTTACTTAAAAAATTCACACTTTAAACTATCACCACCACCATTCAATTATGTGTTTCAGACCAACAGAAATGCAGTCCTATGTACAGAAGGAAAACCAACATAAGACCAGCAACTGGCCACTCCATTACGGCTCCTGCAGAGGCAAAATCTCCTACCGGCTGGCAAGCACTTAGGAGTACAAAGTTACTAAGATGATAAATTCAGAAAACACTTGTCAGCACTAGAATGAAGTTCAAAAAGAGTAGTAAAAGAGTATTGCAAAAATTCATGACAGTATGTGGTACGCTCCTTCCCTCCTTTACTGTAGTGTAAAACATCCAGTGGTTCCAGTGAAGAAGCAGAAAGCTGAATACACCCTCCATCGTCTACAGAACACTTTGGGACAAACTAGAGCGATGTACTGAAATCCTATAAAACACCAACACAACCAGAAGCCCACCAATGATTGATCATTTGCTGCTGGCGTAACAACATTAGAAGAATGAAACAGCTCTCTTATGGAAAAGAAATAAAACCACATAAGGACTCTAGACACCACTGGATTGTTGCCATAGCTGAAGTAAAGCAATACTGTCTGCAGGAAATTATGTCTCTAAGAAAATAAGATTTTGATTATTACTTTGTACAAAAAGCTTCATGTAATTATTCCAAACAACTTTTATAGCAGTCCTTTTGAGGACTGCAGAAGTCAGATATCAGAAGCCATCATGACCAATGTACACAGGAATAATGGCTAGGATTATGTCAACGACACTCAGGCTTTAGCTCTGCCTTTGCAGTTCAACCTTTCTCTTTCAACAGCTAATGATGCCTCTACATTTTGCTCCTGCAAGGTGTTAACTCAATGGGGACCACAGCTGTTGAGGCAAAGTGTGGGTGCTAGTATTAGCTGCTCTCCTCACAAAGGTACAAAAACACTCAAGAGGCCACAGAGGTTAAGTGCAATGGTAGAAAAAGATGTGAAAAAGGTAATAAAAGGTAGGTGGGTAGGAAGAGAAAGGAAAAAAATAAATACTGAAAACAAACCTAAGACAGACAGCATAACCTGAGACAGGACAGAAGGCCACAGCAAAGATGAAAAATTACAATGCTTAGTATACCAGATGCAACTATTCTGTTCACATCTTTATCTGATGCAGGGCTCTGGAGTATTTTTTAGGTCAGAAGAACGGATGTGAGGATACACAGGAGAAAATTTATTACTGTTTCAGAAAAAAAGTAAATGGCCAAAGGGAAACAAAGACAAATGTGATTAATTCCTAGAAGCAGTACAGAGATGAGAGAAAACAGTGGAAAGAAGGAGAGAAAATAAATACGTTCTGGATTAGGCCATCTTTACACGCCCTTTCACTGGGTTTTATCTCATTGCCTATAGCACTACTCCTGCAGCAGGCTGAGTGAAATCAAGACTGGAAGACTAGTTCCCATTTTTTCATGCACACTTTTAATTGCTCTGAATTTTCAAGCAGCCAGGAATATAGTGAAGAAATAAGTACGTAAGCTATTTCAACAGGGGCGGGGTGCAAAGAGGTATCTAGTGATTCCCAGCTTACATGAGTGTGACTATTACAAAAGTGTTCAGTTCTGAGGAATTTGAGAGCCAAGTACCACATCAGCCAGGGACAATGGGAACTGGATAACCACCTCCAACACCAGCACCTTTCAGTAGTGCGTACCCTTCATGTCATGGTCTGCACCACAGCTCAGTTCCTTCTTCTTCCCATCACCTGAGAACTTGACCTCTACCTTTGGGGCATTGCTCAAAGATATTCTGTTCACCCACGATCCTCTTTATTTACCTGAAGTTTGTTTGTTTTCTTCAAGGGACTGTTGGAAGTGAAGAGAAAAAATAAATCCTTTCTAGGCCCCCAAAGTTTGAATACAAGAGCAACACAAGCACTGCTGGCTCTCAATAGCCAAGTCACACAGTAAAGCATATTCATTTATTTATCTATTGAAATTATATGACTTCTAGCACTTGCTCAGGTGCAGAGCCAACAACTGTGTGGCACAGAAGCCTTAGGAATTTGATGTAAGGGGTAACCAAAGATTGTTCTCAAAATTCTTGTGCCTGCAAGACATGAGGGAAACTCAGGTCAGCCGCCATCCTCTATTTGGTAAAGCCAACAGACACCACAAGTTTTCAGGCACATAAGATACAGAAATCTCACACAGAGTGAAAAAGGATACAAAAGCTCCAATGATGAAAACTGGGCTGAATATGTGTTTCTGGAAAGTAAACAGTGCCAAACCCATATAAGAAAATATGAAGTTCTCTGCCAGGAAGTGCAATACCTCAAAGAGCTAGGGAGAAAACAGTCACATGTTAATGGCCAAGCAATAAAGCTGCTTTTCAAAAACAATAGTACACAGAATACTACGGCAATACAGTGTACAAAAGATGAAAGACAGTCTTGCCTGCTTAGTGCGACTTCTAGATTCAGCTGACAAATTATTGTATGTATAATGTGCCTGGGTAATTCCACAGAAGAGGACAGCCACCACACCTGTGAACAGAATCACATGTAAAAATCAGCCTGTTTACTGTGAGCTCAACACATTTACCCCTCTCAAGCTCTATTAAATTTATAGATCATCCTTAACTTTGACATTTTATGAACCTTATTTTCAACTGAGTTAGATTCCAGGTTGGAATCAGGAGGGAGTTGGGTATATGAACCAAACCAGTGCTTTTAAAAGCCACACAGTGAGCTGCACCTTCGATGGCATTGTAGAGAACACAGAAAAGCTTAAAGCACCAACATCTTGTTTCTCATTGGGAGGTTTCAATGAGAAAGGGGAAAAAGAGCTGCTAAGACAGACAGCTTTCTGCCTCCATATGCTTGAATCCTAACAACTCACCAGTAAATCCACAAGCTTCTGCAAGCAAGAAAGTGCTCCAGGACATCAAGAAGAAGAGAGCCGTTTCCAGCAGGGGGAAGCAGTGCAACTTTGTAAACTTCGTCACGTTAAGTCATTTGTTAAGGGATCAAAAAATAAATCCTTTGGCTTCTCTGTACCCAGTATTTATGAAAAACACTTATGTGCTAACAGCCAATGCTAGCTGGAAAACAGAACACTTTGTGCTGAAAAACATAAATTCCATCACATCAAGACAAACTTCAGAATCAAGGTCTCCCCTTGCAACAGTCAGTTTTGGATATTTTTCCTGCATATCCATGGCATAACTGTGGCTCCACCTCTCTGAGGTAATATGTTACTCTATGCAATGTTTCCCTGCAAAGTGTTAGCAGGGAAGGGATATATACCTGGCGCTCCTTTTAGATTGTGTGTCTTGGTTTTTCAGGGTTTTTTTCGTTTGTTTTCAGTTTGGGTTGCCCCCCTCTCCCTGCCCAAATAAAGATCCCCCCCATCTTTAAATAAAGAATAAAATACATTCAGAAGCATTTAATTCACAGGGCTGTTCTTGACTACAGCAACCCTAAGATGAAGTAGATTTATCAGATTTTTTTCTGCTCAGATTTGTTGACAAATCTTTTTCAGCAAGCGTGGCTCCTTCTGTATTTTTGAGGCAAAACAGAAATCCTGCCTACAACAAAACATATTTTCTCTCCTTGTGTTGATGTGTTTTAGAGTAAAAGCCAATTCAATCAGAGCAGCTCAGTCTTTCAATGGGAAGACAAAACAAGTTCATCTTCCAGAGGAGAGCAAAACTTGAGGAACGTCAAACACATACTGAATTAACAGTTCATACAGCTACTGAAGAAGTGGAATGGATTTCAGTAGTGTTAAATATAGCTCTTCACATACTACAAAAAAGTTGTTCACATATTTATAGAGTTTTTGGAGGTTTTTGTCCCCCTCATCATGACTCTGGCAGCCTGTAAACACTGAACAGCTCACTGTACCTGAGGTGCAGACAGCTATGTGCAACTCTACTAGAAGACAGAGAAAGAAACCACGTGCTAACAGGGGTGGTAGAGAGATCTCTGGTCTTTCTGAAAGCTGACAAGTAGCACCATCTTCTCTGAAATCCAAGTGGGAGGACAGCAAGAGCACAGCAAGGACACTTGAAACAGTAAGGTGGTAGCACTCCCCCCTGCTCATATGAAGGCAATCGGTACCTCAATGGACACATCAAGACCGCACCGTCATCTACCATTGCTGTCCACGCGTAACACAGCTGCATCCCGGGCTCTCTGCAGCACTGCACAAATCTAAACATAATGGCAGCACTGCTGCCTGGGGAGTCATGGCTCAATATGCGATAGGGATGTTAAAAGCAATAAGCAGCACCCCCTTTTCACACAGAAATTCACAGGTCCTGGGGGGTCTGGGGCTCACAGCACTCTTGACTGCCTCCTGCAAGCAGCAGTCAGGTAGCCCAGAAGACTCAGTGGAAACAGTCTCCCATGGGCTTTATCACAGAATACAGCATTCACAACAAGCCAAAAGTGATTAACACCAGAGGCAAACAGCTGGCAGCATTTCAAGGGGAGCCTGGTTAGGATGAAGCAACCCTGAGGCCGGCCACCCGCTCCCCACCCACACCTACTTCTTGTTGGCATTCTCTGCTAACTGGGAGGAGGGCGAGGGCACTGAAACACATGCTCCAACCACACCTTCAGCTGCAACTCTGCTTTGTCAGAAGGCTGTACTCTAAACCATCATAAAATATATCTATATCTCCATTGCAGTTGACATTACACAAAATATAAAACTCAGCATTTTTTTAACTGTTACTCTCCACACAGTCACTTCTCCATATAAACCATTTCTCGAAAACTTTTGAGGATGTACTGTTACACTGAGCTAGATTATTTTTTCCCCTCCTAACCAGACCCATTTTGTAACATCATGCTTCTGAAGCAGCAACATTCATCAGAGCCACAACTAGAACCCATCTTCCCACAGAGCACTTGGATAATTCCACTGCAAGTTTATCCCAGTGCCTGGCTCAAGAGGCATTCATGGATGCTTGGGAGACTGGACAGCCACAGTCACTCCACGGGAGAGGACGAGGTTGAACCTTGTTTCCCTGAAGTTAGGCAAGAGCCCCTGTCAGAACAGATTCTCATTTCCAGTCTTTTCTGGCAGCTCTGTGAATCAAACTCTACTCCCCCTGCTGTTATTGTAAGTAAGCATATCAAAACATTTCATTAAATCTGAAATGAAAACCTATGCTCATCATTCTGGAAGAGGAGGAGGGTGAGAGAAAGGAAAGGAAAAAGTCATCATCATATTTCATATAATAATTGACCAAACTGAAATGTTAATGCAAATTAAATTATTATTTCTGTTTTCTTAACTTAAACATTAAAGCAAAGACAACTTTCTGTCTTTATTCCTTAGGCATGGCTTTCTGCTTCACTTCATTTCAATCAGGCAGATTCTGCAATTGAGAAGGAAAAAAGTGGTACAATACCTTAACTGTTATAAAAATAACCACAGACAGTGAGGCCCAGACAGCTTACTGAAAGCCAGAAGTCCACATATAGTTTCCAAATATGATGCAGATAAGTATTCTGCCTGTTTTCAAAGTTTTCAATGACTGCATGAAACTCCTCACTGATAGAAAGGGACAGTTATAGGTACTTCACAGTTATGGGAATAACAGTCTATTCACTTCATTCATGACAAAAGTTATGGGTTCTAATCAGCTATGAAGAGTAAAAAGCAAATTTACAGTTTGCTTCTACAGTATTGCATGACTAAGTATTTTTGCAAAAGAAAATAGTTAAAATTGTATAACTGAGCAACAATTTAAGGATTTTGTTTGCAGTGTTGTTCTCTTCTTAAAAAAAGAAAAAAAAAACAAACAAAACACTAAACAACCCACAGGGGCTGTCTTCTGAACAGCCTCCCCACTTCCAGCCTCATGCATCCTCCTGAGCACAAACATTAGAAACAGCAAGAACCAATTGCTGCTTCAGAAGCATGATTTTACAAAATGGAACTGAATGCATTTCAGCTGTAATTAGTAGCCAACCAGCAAGTCAAAAAACACAGCAACAGTATTTGATCAGCCAGAGCTATGAATGGCTGGTAGCCTAAAAGCCAGATGAAGAATCATGGTTCTGGGCCACATCAATTGCAGAACAGTGGAACTGGAAAACTAAACATCACAGCACATTTTCCTCTTATATCTGAAGGGTTACCATTATGCAGACATATATCAAACAAATCTGCATGGTGTGTATATAACAAGACACGGTTGAGACATCATTACTTAAGATGAAGAATCACAGGTTCATGATTATTGTATAAAATATCACATTCTACTCTTTTAGAGGAGCTTTCAGAAACCTAGGCAGATCAAAGCAATCTGGGATGTGTAGCTACTCTAAAAGCAAAGAATTTGAATTTTTTTCCTGAAGAAGCATCACAATTTCTGGAGCAGGTCAGGCTTAATAAGGTCTACTACCTGAGCCTAAAACAAAACCCACACAGATGGCTCGCTGAGCACTTCAGAGCTCTAATCAAATAGCAGCAGTCAACTTCAAGAGAGCAGGACAGGTCATGCAAAGCACATCATGTTATGATGTTAACTCTAGTAGAGATGCAGTCTTATCCAAGACAGATGACAGCAGAAAGGTTAAATGCAGGACACTCAGAAAGAACCCTGTGGGGTCAGAAATAGCTGTTAATGATTTTGCTGACAACAGAATCAAAACACTAGTTACCATATGAGATGTCTTTCAAGCCTAATAATAAAAAACCATTTTTTTAAATTTCCTAAAAAGAAACTGAATATTAGGACACGCCCATTTAGGGCCTCCCTTTGGCTTGCAGCATGAAGCAATATCAGTAAAATTTCTAGTGTGGCCACAGTTACATTGGAAAAGGATGATTTCTGTGGGTACCTATATGCCTTTCTATAGGCAAATAATGAATACTGATCACATCTTCATGCTCAGATTAAAACAAGCTAGCGTCAATATTGCTATAGTTGGAAACAGGTGAGCCCTGTTAGTACCTGAATGTAGCATCTAGTCTGGAAGAGCTAAACGTGAAAAAGGATATCAAAGCTGTCACAACCCCTGTCACTGCTCCCATCATGAAAGAACCACTGAATATTCCCAGGAAAACACCAACAGACTTGAAAAAAGCTGCTGCATCAAAAGCATGGGTATTTTCACCTGTTGGCTGGTAGGCAACTATAGATCTAGAAAGAGAGTAACACAATGAGAAGTTAGAAGTGGTATCAGAAAAGTTTTATTCCATAACAGCAACACCTGAGCAACAGAAGAGACAATCCCATACTGAAGGCAAATTTGCCTTTCTGGTGTATGTATGCATGAGGGATCTTGACAAACGTTTGCAATGTTTATTAATTCAGTTCAAGACAATCCCTTTAAATTCAAAATAACATTTCTCAGGAAAAGCATTTATTTTAAATACCAAAAGCAATAAAGTAATTTCAGAGTAGAAATTCAGGTAGTTACTTACGAAGATAATACAATGGCAACAGCGTCATTCAACACGCTCTCCCCAAACAGAAGGGCATAGAGATCGACATCAGCATGCAGCTCATTAAATATTGCTAGCACGGTAACTACAAAAAGAAAAGAGAAAAACCACACTGGCTGACTTCGGGAACGACTGCATGAGCTGACGGAGCAGACTTTCCAGTTTGCCTAAAGCAACAAAACCCAGAAATTGAAGTACAGGATCAAAATTAATCTGGGAAACAGACTAGTCATGTTTATAGGTAAGCAGTTCCACCATCAGTTTTAGGGCAGCTCCATTAGGAGGTGGCTCTGCTGTCCTCCCATCTGCACAGTGTTTGTAGGAAAGCCCCCAAGATCAAGGGGCACGGGGCAGATAAAGCACTTCTACCAAAGCCCTGATATTTTTTGTAGAACATGTTCCATATAAGATAATCAACAAAATGTTGTGCAGCTCGTGCTACTTTTAAAGGCTGTATGGATTGCTGACATAGCTTCATTATTTCAGCCATTGTAAAATAGTGCTAATAATCCTAAGTGTTCCCCAACACATACACTATGCCACAGGAGTGTGCATTTGTGCAGAATTTGAAAGGGCAAGACTGTAAATATGTATAACCATCCTTTCAGAAAACTTCAGTCTGAGATGAAAGACCATGATCTTGAAGATATTCCCATATATGAGCTTAAAAAAAAAAGTCACATGGTGATTTTTGCATAAATTGTGTGCAACCACCAGCTGTTCAGAGTCCAGCTCAATGACAGGAGCTACTTCCCATTTTCACACAAATCACCACTGAGCACCTCAAATAAGCTGTTTTAAATGTCAAGCTTCATACTTCGCCACTCCTACCCTGGTCCCTGACACACATTGGCTCTCCAGACTGATCTGTCAAGCAAAGACACCTACGTGAGCCTGCTGGACTTTGAAGGATGACTGGATTATTTTGGCAAAAGCTCAAATTACTTTGCTAGAAGAGCATTATTCTGCTTAAACTTGTAAAACATGAAGTTCATTTAAAGGAGGAAAACAAAAAATTCCCCACACCTAAAGAGCCTAAAAGCCTCAAATATTGCTCTTAAATTATCCAATGTCCCAAGCAACATAGTTAAAAGAAGGAAGTCCTGCTATCCAGAAAATGTAATAATTTCATCTATTTGCAGTCTTAAACTTGATGCACACTAAACAAAAAACCTACTGGGGGAAAAAATATTTAAAGTACTTGAACACGAAAGTTACGTTTGTCCCCAAAGATACCATCACGTCATACCAGTCCAGCACCAAACCGACAGAGAAGAGCTTTCACAACACTCAGAATTTGCATGCGTTTCAGAGAAGAGGATCAGAGATACTAGCATAACATAACTGAAAATAAAGTGCCGTTAATTTCTTCGTGCTATGCAGCCAACAATCCTAGCAATAGGATTATTTTGGAAGGTTATTAAAAAATGTTCAGCAAGCTACCTGGATCAGTGGCAGATATTATCGCTCCAAAGAGGAGGCAGTCTGTATAATAGAATTTATCAGAGAGCTGACCCACCAACTTCATTAGTTTCACAACCCCATACATGAGATTCCTGAAGAGAAAGAGGATAAAACAGTCCAAGTCAAACAAGTTGATGCATTTCAGGCAGGCAAAGGAAAAGCACAAGTAACAATATTTCAGGTGGGCTTGGTTACGCTACACCTCCATGGGACACTGCTAGTTTAACACTAAGCTCTCAAAATTAATTCTCCTCTTTTCCCTATACACTAGGTCAAGTGATGTATGATCCAGAATATATAATTTAAAACCAGTAAGCAAAGCATGAAATCTGTTCGCGCCACCAGTACACATGAAATCTGTTCGCGCCACCAGTACACAGAATCTACAGGTTGTTTCCTTTTTCCATCAAAGGGAACATTTTCCTGCTCAAAATTCCCCTCAGTATTCCTTCTCCCAACCAGTACATGGGTCAAAAGCTCTGAGCTAAGAATAGCCTTCAAAGTATTTCTCTAGTGAAATTCTTTGAGAGACAAACCAAAGTCACCTATGCAATTCAGGATTTCTGTATTTTGGAATATCCATACACCAGACACAATAATATTAGCAGCATAAGAGATTGTATGCAAGTAAACTAACATGACTAGCTATCTTAAATGTGTGTGTACATACACACATAAAATTATATATATACACATATATGCAGAGAGAGAAAGAGAGAGCACCTGCACGTATGTGGGCACTGAAAGGGACATCTCTATAAGTGTGATAGCTAAAATTCTATTACAAATAGTGTCCACAATTCAAGCTAAAGTCAATTCCCATAAGAGTCTAACAAGGTTTTGTTTTGGACTGGACCATTACATCAAAAACTCAATGCCGCTCTTTAGTACCGTGGACTTGTCAAGTGATTCAAACTTGACAATATCATTTCAAGGGACAGTATTGTCTAGAAGTGGGATAAATCTCAGCAAAAGTTACATTTGCATTTTGTCTGGAGGATACACAAATAAAATCCTCAAACAAACAAGTTACAAAATTGAGGCATTCTGGAAGGCTTTATCAACTTCAACTTTAGTATAGAAAGGAACAGGTATCACAGAGTTCACTTACCCAATAATAAAACAAGAGACTGCTGTTCCTAAAAAGGCGTAAGCCAAAATGGATCCCAAATTCCTGAAAAAGTGTCTCTGCAAAGGAAAAAGAGGTTTATATACTTATTTAAAACAAGTTATATCACCTGTTCAAAAACATACAGCGCACTACTACACTTACATTAATAAATTAACTTGCACAGAAACACCCCTCCATTTCAGAGAACTGCTTCCATTACTCCAATGTAAATTCTGTCCAACTTCAATAAATTGAATAAACCAAATCTGAACCATGTATTAAATCCTACATGGAGCTTATTGACAGGAAAACTTTCCACACAGATGTTTTCATAAGAGATTTACGAGTTAGCTGCAAAACTAAAAACCAGCACCAATTCATGGTATTGCCAAGCGAGAGCAGAATCTGGGCCCTTCTGCCATTCAGTGCCTAGCACATCCCCACCAGGATTCAGGTTTGGGTTCACTTCTCAGCATAATTTACTGCATTTTGCATATTTGAGAAGGACCAAAACAATTCATAGCAGGACATCTTTTAATTTAAATGAAATTGACGTTAACCTCTGGCAATTTTCAAAGGAAAACAAATCGGCAAGATTAAATAGAGTTCAATGCTTTTATAGTGAAAAGTACATGTATTTTCTCTTAACCATCTATGGAGGACATGAGATTTTTCTTACTGCCATTAAAAAAAAAAGCTTGAAATGGAGACTGTACTCCTAAACAAATCAGCAGTCTCTCTAAAAATCAACACTCTCTCTCTAAAAAAAAACAAAACAAAACACAAACAAATCCCCAAAACCCCACTATTCTCCTCAGAAAATTAGTACACTTACTTTCTTCAGGCTATAACCAGCATGAAAAATAATAGGAGGCAACAGAATGTTGAAAAACACTTCTGGGTCAAATGTTACCTAAAAAATAAAATATGAAACTTCAATTAGAAACAGACAAACACAAATTGTTAGGTCTTTTTCCTCTTTCATTTTCTAACAACTACTATTTTTTAGTTGTCAAAATAGCAAACAACTGGCTAAGTTGACCCGCCAAAATACTGGCCAGCTCTATACATATGCAACAGCAAAAAGCAGCAGCTCTTCGTGGTAAACAGCATCTAGAAAAACAGACATTACATCCATCACCAATGATAGTCTTGCAGTAGTCCCAAACGAAGTCCCTTTTTTAAATTAAAAAAATTTAATAGGAATTATGCTGGAGAAGATATCTCTTATTGTGGTAAATGTTATTCATATATTTGCAGATGAGATGCTATTTAAGCTTTTTTTTTTTTTTTTTTT
Organism: Pelecanoides urinatrix; assembly: GCA_013400755.1. Classification (NCBI taxonomy): domain Eukaryota; kingdom Metazoa; phylum Chordata; class Aves; order Procellariiformes; family Procellariidae; genus Pelecanoides; species Pelecanoides urinatrix. Next base: position 38,167 of record VZTQ01000212.1, on the reverse strand, counting down.
TTTTTTTTTTTGTTAAAAGTGTTTGTTTTTTTTTTGGATAGAAATGTTTTTTATGTTTTTTTTTTTTTTTTTTTTTTTTTTTTTTGGCAAGTCTAGCCCCTGCATAGCTGTTGTAATCAGGTCAGATACAAGACTGGTTTTCAGGAACTGGGATCATCCATCACTTCCATGTATTTCAGTGGAAGCTCCAGATATCTATGAAAGACTACACTAGAGTAAGGAACAAAAACCGACACTTAAAATCCAAACAGAAGACCTGCACGCATGTGAGACTAACTAGGCTCTCTTCACCCCTGTCTATGCACAGGTTAGAAGACAAACACAAGTGTGCACTCCCAGAATAGGATTCATTTCAACTAACTCTAGATATCTACAGCAGACAGGTATATATAAACAGGCACCTAAGCTCTCTTCATAGTCAGCAGAAAGAAGTATTTTTAGGTTACAAGCCTAAAGTCTCAATGCTACACTTCAAAGTCTAGCTTTAATACACACAGAAGATGGTTAGTTCTTGACAGCAAATAGAATAAGAAGCCAAATAGCAGATCTGAGTAATACTTAATAGATGAATTTCACTTTGAATACCAGACTGTCTCATTTGGTGGATTATAGGAACATAAGCAGTAACTATTTCCAGAAAATAAACAGATTAAAAAACCCTAGGAAAAAAAACCACTAAGAAACAATCACTTTTCACTAGGGAAAGATCATTTTCCTTATATTGTATTATACAAGGCAGCATCAGGCTTTTTTTGTTCAGCTGGTCTTCGTGAATTCTACAGACATTAGAAACGGACAATAAGTCTTCAAACAGCAATCAAGGGCTTTGGGAGAAGACGACACACATGCAACAGAGTACAGTTTCACCAGCAGCAATATAATACAGAAGGTGCTTTTGAATTAAGCATTGAAGTGCTGTTACCATCAGGAATACAGACACTTGATACTACCCAACATTCAAATGGGATGGTGTGGAAAGGAGGGAGGGAAACACGGATAAAGGAGAAACACTCAACCAAGCACACAAAATGGTCTACCCTCACCTTTCGCAACATGTCATTTTGCTCCACGTTGTGGATCTTCCCAGGGCTTATTTCCCCTTTGAGCGTGTACTCAAAGAACTTCCCACTGACGTTGACCAGCAGGGTTGTAAACGGCCTGTCCTCCTGCGAGCAGCTGAACGGCTTGTCGTGGCCGCTGGTAGAGGGAGTCCCATATCTCAATATCACCCCAACTATGAGTCCTGGAAGAGAGTTAAAAAAACATGAGGTTGATTTGCTATTCCTGTACCTAACTTTCTAGTTTCAAATAACATCCAACATATAATGCGTGAGCCTTACAAGCGTATGTGCAAACATTTTGCAGTGTATCGTTACTATCATTTTCCTGCAGAGGAAAAGAGACCCTGAGCACATCAAAACTACCAATGAATTTATAATATCTGGTATCTGCCTGAAGTGACAAACAAAATATTCCATTTTGTGTTTTGTCTTCCTCACCCTCATTTACACCTGTAATGTGTAAACCCTGAGTTGCAGGAGAGACTAAACACTAGGACACATCAAATACATCTCACCTGCCTAAGGACAGAACTGAGCAGATACACCAGCAGTCTTCATCTGCCAGCAATGAAAACATGTGACCATAATTGAGCTGAAACAGTGATGTTTGCCATAGTATTTTATGGCTGCAGCAAGGATGCAGCTTTTTTGCCTGGCAACTCTAAGCAAGCAAACAATGCTTGTTGTATAATCTCCTGTGTACTCTTCAAACTTTGCAATTAAATTTCAGATTACATGCACAAAGAAGCCAGCTACATGTACGTTGCAAGCATTTTCCATATTTCACAAAAACAAAAATGAAGTAAGGTTAAAAAATGAACAATCATAAGAGACCTGAGATTCAGGAACATATGAAGAATTACTCAGCCAGCCTAAATAAAATCCAACCAGAAAACACTATCAATAATGGATGCATCAAACATAATGACAAAAATAATTTGTAACCTAATGGAAGGGTCATGCCAGGAGGCTGGAGAAGCACAAGGTTTTAACTGAGCACCGTTCCTCTTACAATGTACTAAGGAAAGAACAAGACTCCAGTTCTGCAGAAACAACACATAAGAACAGTCAAAGTGGTTTTGGTCTGGTAAGTAAACAAATTGATACCCACTTACTAAAGGCTCCCCTGTCACCTTAGGATGATCTGTGATTTAATCCTTGTTTCAGACAACTGCAAGATGAAGATGGATGTTTTATCCTTTTGTTGACAAGTCAGTAGTCAATGCTGGTTTTGCTCCCTGCGACCCTCACTCTACATCCATAGATCTGTTTCCCCAGGTGGTAAATGAAGTTGACAGGTAATAAGCAGAGAATAAGTGAGGTACAACACAGAAAAAAATCCTACCCCACACCACAAAAAAAACCCAAACAGACTTATCTTTATGGCATAGTGTAAAGAGTAAACAAACTATACCTCAAAAAAACCAACCAAAAGAACACACCTCATTCTCTTCAAGTTCAGAGTGGAAAAATACTTTCAATGCAAGAGAAGGTACAGCAGGTAATAGCTGTGACACTAGTGGGAGGCTCACCTCCAGCCCTCTTTCTCTACAATCAAGAGAACATAGCGGCAACAAGATCATTAAAAAGTAACTGGAAGATTAAGATGTATTTTATTTATAAAAGAGAAGTACATATTCAAAGAGAACACAGGGGAAAGAACCCCCTCAGCAAGATAAATATACTAATGGAAATTTCAAATGCTGAGAATTTAAATGCAGAAGTGTATACAAGCACACTCCTAACAACCCCAGAGCATTTTACAGCTACGCATGGTGGATGCAGCAGAAACGCAGTTCTGCACGAAGTGACAGGTTAGGGCCAGTCACCTCCAAGCCACTTGCACTACCAGTTATGGCTAGAGACATCTTCACCAACCCAGCCAGGCAAGCAGCCAAAGCTTTCTGCTGCTCTCAGCCCCCTCACACCTAGGAACAGCTAGGCTCACAGAATACATCAGGAAGACTGTATTAAAAACTGATCTAATCAGCATCAGCCAGAAGTCCTGTAGTAAATCAGAAGCCAGAATAACAACTGTACAGACAAGCTTATGCATAGCAGTGGCACAAAGCCAGATCTATACTGGTACTAAGCTGAGAATAGAGAGGGGGACACTCCAATAGACGTAATAGCTTCTTAGGCTCAGAGACTGTCCAGTGAATTCATTGCAAAAGCAGACGGGAAACCCCCATTGCTATTGCATTAGCAAGATGCACTGGAGAGCAGGATGTGATCGCATTATACAACTGGATATAATCCACTGTCCTGGTTCCGGCTGGGACAGGGTTAACTTTCTTCCCCATAGCTCGGGGGCTGTGCTGTGTTTCTTTCGGTGTGAAAGGAGCGAGTGTCAATGGCCCATTGATGCTTTGGCTGTTGCTGGGTGATGCCTGCACCAGGGCGGGGGGAGCACCCAGCTGGCCAATGGGCTATTCTATACCATGTGACATCATGCTCAGTATAAAAACCAGGTGGGGGGGGGGCTCGCCCCCCGGTTTGGGACACACGGTCAGTGAGCAGTTGCATTGTGCATCGTCTGCTTTGTATATTCTGTTATTGTTGTTGTTCCCATTTGTTATTATTGCTGTTCTACTTCTGTTTTATTTCAATATTAAACTGTTCTTAGCTCAACCTGGGAGCTTTCCTACTTGTACCCTCCCGATTCTCTTCCCCATCCCACTGGTGGGGGGCTGCGTGGCGTTTATTTTTTGCTGCTGGGGTTAAACCACGACATCCACTCATATGTTTTCCTCCAATAATAAAATATACCGGTTATTTTAAAATAAGTTTTGAAGACACACCAATTATATCCATAATTGATACCCAGTGTTTGAAGGGAAACATCCTTTAACCCTCAGAGTCCCATGGCCCAGCTAACACAGCTACAGGGAAATATCCTGTTCTCATACACCTTCTACCGATAAAACACCAAACTGGACGACCTTTGCACTGAGCACCACACTGTTTAGGAACATCCGACGCCTGCTGCCAGGCTGTTGTCTCAGAGCAGGGTGGCCAGTGTCAAAGCAGGAGGCCAGCAGAAGCAGCGGCAGCTGGTCAAAGCAAGGTGCAGTCCACTGGCTAAAGCCACATGGGGCTCAGTCGTGAAAGGAAATAGGTGTGAAAATAGAAGGGCCCAAGGAAACCACAACAAATACCATGGACAGCTTCATTAGCAAAAAATACTAGGCACTTGGTAGGTCAAAAGATGAGTTAAGAGAGGGGAAAGTTCACCAATCTTACAAAGGTACAGGCATACTATCATACATTTGTCATACAGCCCCAAAATAACAGGTTTTAAACATTAAAGTGAAATGTGTCAGCTGGACACGCTTAACAGAGACATAAGCTGCAGAAATCCTGAAATCATTAATGTTTTTCCAAAAAAAATTCAAGTCTTTATGGAAAACCGTATGGAAGTATTTTCAGTTTTCCAACGAACATCAAGTCTTTTACACACTAAAAAGTTACCGGACTTATTAGACGATTTCTACATCCCATCTCACCTGATAAAGCAACATTAACAAAGCTTATATATTTAGTCAGCCCCCAAGGTCCCAAAAAACCCTAAAAACCCCAAGTGCTTTTCAGGCAAGACGAACAGCCTAATTTACAGCTTCAGAAAGGATGCCCTTCTAAGCTGCCTGCCATCAGGTGTTATACAGAAGGCCAGGGCATCCTTTATAAATTCTCTCTGGACACTTGATTTCAACCATTTCCAGAACGTCAGAGTTGCAGCTGGGGAACAAAAACAGAAAAGAAAGAAGCCTGGAATTGCTCAATGAACAAACCTAGTGGGATACTCTAGACTTACTTCTAGGCTGTCAACACAAGCATAAATTCAGTATAGCTCTGTTGCTTATTTGGAAGCAAGGGGAGGGATGGATGCTGGAGGCTAGGAACAGATAAAGAAGAATCAGTACACAAACTCCGTGTTACTTCTGCACCACAAGGTCTCACTGGTGAAGAATTTATGGAGAGCCTGGATCAACAGAGCAAATATTTATCTGACTGCTTAAGAACATTTTACCTCTTCAAAAAAGAAACCTCTAGAGCCACTAATCCAGCACTGTCTTTTACTGCAAGACTGTCAACAAGAGGAAAAAAAAAAGCTAGAAAGGGGCTATAAATACTTCAAAATTTGAGAAGAGCCTTACTTGCAAAGTTTGGGTTTGTGGTAACTGTTGCAAGGGCAAGTTTACATCACTGCTCAAAGATTCTCAGGAAGGCTAATCTCGAAAATTAATACTTAATGCCTTAATGCCCTGTATCCATGACTTGCATTCTCAGTTTTAACAGAGAAAGCGTTTATGCAGTATTTGCGTGTACAATGCCGATCACACAACTGGTACACAAAGAACATATTACTGGAAATAAAGCATTAAAAAGCTGGGAATATTTTTTCCCTTTTAAAAAAAATCACTACTGATAATAAAAAACATTAGACTTCAGACATAGTCAACCCCCATCTACACAATACACCATTTAAAATGGCATGTTTACTTTTGGTTTTGTTTGAGCACAGAACTCACTGAAGTGAGAACATGAATTCAGCTATGCACGTGCAGCTGCCAGCGCCCATCCCCGGCCACAGCCGAGCTCTGTGTGGTTTCCAGCCCCATCCTCTGCTGCGGAGCCAGCCCTGAGGTTTCAGGCAGCTTCAGCAGGCAGCAGTCTGCAGGAACCGGAGGTATTCGCACTCCACGACACACAGTTCAGTCAGTGAATTCAAACTGTGAATCGGTGGACTGGATCAATCGGTGAACTCACACCTGGTTAGATACCCTTTCTTTCATACGGTCCTGGTAAAGAGCCAGGCACTGAATACTGAGGGTCCTTCCCTACGTAGTGCAGTTTGTATTTAACCACGTTTCAGCCTGAAGGAGACTCAGCGGAGCTCTTATTGCTGTTTGCAGCTATCTACTGGGAAGACAGAGAAGAGAGGCACAGACTCTTCTGAAAAGCTCATGGTGATTAAGACTAAAGGCCGCAAACTTGTTGCAATGCAGGGAAAAAAAAAAATTAGGCAAGGTTTGGGTTTGTTTTTTAAACAATGAAGTGGCTAAGCACCAGAATAGGCTGTCCAGAAGGGCTGTATAATCTCCACCCTTGCCTATAGCCAAAATTCACGTGAATATGGCCCTAAGTGACCCAAGCTTTGGGGGCCTGCTGTGAGCAGAGGGCTGGACAAGACTATGTCCAGAGGTCTTTTTCAGCCTGGATTATTCTGCAATTCATACTCTTTCCCACAAACATTTGGTACTTTGTGCTGCAAAGGTTTCTTTAAAAGCAATTTTGTTGTTTCCTGTGTCAGTCTTGGGGTTTTCTGTTGCTTTGGAGTTGAGTTGGGTGTTTTTGTTGTTGTTTAAATGACAAACTGCACTGCTGACCCTAAAACTAAGTCAGACGAGAAGAAATGGCAATATAAGTGTCTGATCACAAAAGCCAAAGTGATCCAGCAGACGGGGAAGGGGATGCTTTTGCTCCCTCAATCCTCCCTGACTTGCCCCCTGCCCTGGGCCACAACTCACCCCATGGAAAGCAGGCAGAGGGGGTGACCAGGAGAGGTTCAACTACTGTTAATGCCACGTAAATACAGAACAGCAGATTCTGTGATACAGCAGAGAAAGCACCTTCCTTTTTTTAAAGGTAAAAGTAGTAAGTTGTGATAGCAACACTACAGCAAACCATTGACTGCTCTGGCCAGCCAGGCAGCACCGTCAGTGGCGAGGCCGGGTCTCACCTGGGCGCACAGCCCCTCTCTCCTGACCCAGCCCACACAGAGGCAGGGTCATGTATTTTGGGTACTTGGACACCAGCTTCCTCGTGGTGCAAGGTGACGGTGATTAAACTACCTGTTTGCTTTTGGAAAAAAAAACCACGTAAAGAATAGGTAAAAAGGATTTCTTATATTTGAAAGTCTGTATTTTTTTCCTCCATACTCCCAAACTAAACTTTTTACTAGCTTGAAGAGAAAGAAACAAAGATGAATAAAAACTTGGCAAGAAGGATGAAAGAAAGCCCTGTAAGTATTTTCAAGGCAAAAGACTAATAATATTTATCACACAGCTTGTTTTACTATAGGATGTTTGTGTGCATCAAGCTATCACAGTTGGAAAGTTTTAATTTAAATAGCCTGAAACACCAACAGAGAAAGTATTTTTCCTAATACAGGGTCAACCTTTGACCCTCACAGTCCACACCTTCAAATTTGACAGTGAATTTTCAACACTTCTTACAAAGTAATTCAAGAATTGTTTGTGATCCAGCACTGAGCTGGTAATGTTGCACATTAAAAAGGAAAAAAAAAAAAAAAAATCAGATCAAACATTACATACCACCTCCAGAAGCACTAGCAACCCACCCTTACACCATTTGCTTGCCATTCACTGTGCTATCATGAACAGGAGTGCAGAGGAACACTGCTATCCATCCCCTTGAAAAAGGGTTAAGCAAGTGACTGCAGAGCTCCAGACCTCTCTCAGGGTCTCACACTCAGCATTGCTCATCTATTAGCTACTTTCTTAATGGTGCAACGCTGCCAGCATGGCATTTATCAGCTTGTCACATCACGGCGGAAGATGTGAGACTTGAAAAATGGGAAGTCTGTTTTGAAATTAATCCTTGTCTTTGGCAGTTTATGTTCAGCAGCATAATCACAAGACAAGTCCTCACTGTGTTTCAGTAAAAAAATCAAAACCAACCAAACAAAAAAACAACACAAAAAAAAACACCCCCCAAAAAAGTGCATTTTTTTCACAGGGAATGAAGGCAGGTGATGCCAATTCTTGAAGGAAATTTTGGGGATATCCAAAACCTGAAATGCTGAATTACAGATTCAAAGTCATGCTTTCTCATTGCCTTAGGGCTATTTCAGATAAGGAAGTTAAAAGACAGTAAACAAGCTGGTAATTCTTCCTTGTAGGCAGATGTAGCAGTATGCTATCAAGGGCATCTTTCTAATAAGTATTTTAACCACTTTTTAAATAAGCCAAACTAAGCATAGTTTTGATTTTAAATAAACAGATAACTCAAAAAAAAAAGTTATTGGGACACAGGAGAACCAAATGTCAAATTAACTTGCTGGCTCTGCACCGCTGGACACATGTTCACCATGCACCCCCTTGCCTTCTCACAAGCCTTGGGTTCCAAAAAAACCCACAAGAGTGTCTGTGATGGTCAAAAATGCCTTCTGACTAACTGTTGTTTTGGTTTTTCCTAGGGGAACTAATTCTTTTTCAGGTCATATCATGTTAGTGTGATCTACATACTCATATGTATAGTGAAATGGTCAAAAAAAAGTTATGGACTACAGAAGCAGGCAGATATGCTTTATTCTGTAATGCATGTTCTTACTGACGATAGGGTTAAAGAACAGGTTTAAGGTAGAAAAAAGTAATTTAAAAATACAACTATCAAGAGATTTAAACAGAAGGTTGCTTTGGAATTTCAGTAGTTAATTTCTGAAGAATTATTAAGTTTCACATATAGCTTCACATTTGCACAGGAGAGTTATAACTCCAGTAAAATTAGTTTGTTCCAAATTAGATGGCAACCACAGAAATGTAATTATAAAAATGTGGCAAAATGACAACCAGTAATAAAAATTGCTCCCTGTGTTCTCCCCTAGAATCTAAAAATCTAGAAAAGAGAGATTTAAAAAAACCCCACTAAAACAAAACAAAAACCCACAACAAACCACAGCCCCACATCACGTATTGAACAGCCTAAACTGAAGACTCAGCCCTGGAAGAAACTGCTGTCCTGCGGTAAGAACATGTGGCCTCTGGTCCAAGCACAGGACTGTGAGTCAAGGCTCCTGACCCAATTCCCAACTTTAGCAGTGACTCAGTGGAAGAGCTCAGACAAGCCACAGAAGACAATTTAAAGAGACACTCTCAACTTTGAAATAGGATGCCACAGTTATAAAAGGCACAGGTATTTGTCAGAGATTACAAAAAAGGTCAGAGTCAGCAACTAATCTCAACTCTCCTTGTTCACGTGTTTTCAAGTTCACTTACTGCACAACCAGTGTTTCAGGCAACACAGATTTAACATAGCATTTGCTGTTAAATATTTTATATATAACATTTTAAAAGATTCTTTGTACNAAAGGAGTTATTAATTTGTCATTGCAAGCAGTCAGGCTTCAATCTGCAAGCCAATTGAAACTCATTAAGCAGTAGCAATCTCTTTGTTGACACTGTCATTTAATTTTGAAGGTTTGACATAATGAGAGGATGAAAGGGCAGGAAATACATCCATCTTGCCATGGCTTTGGGTTCAAAGACCCTACAATAGCTACAAGGACAGCTGTTAACTATAGATAAGCCTGTGTTCTTGCTATGAGGAGTTCTGCAAACCAGCCTCAGGCCTTTGCTTATTTGAAGGATATTTAAAGTGATGGATGTGTGTGGAGGCCTTCATCCTAAAAAACATTTCTGGGAGCTTCTGATTAGGACAGGGGCCCAAAAAAAGTCTTAGAAAGAAAAGAACAGGAAGATGTTTGAACAAGGTGAATGAACTAAAATCTGCATCAGAAAGGTTTTCAGTCGTCTCAAGGAGAACTTCCCAATACTTCTGTGCTGGTTTTGGCTGGAGTAGAGTTAATTTTCTTCACAGTAGCTAGTATGGGGCTGTGTTTTGGATTTGTGCTGGAAACAGTGTTGATAACACAGGGATGTTTTCGTTATTGCTGAGCAGGGCTTACACAGAGCCAAGGCCTTTGCTGCCTCTCACCCCACCCCACCAGCAAGGAGGCTGGGGGTGCACAAGGAGTTGGGATGGGACACAGCTGGTCTGCACCCAACAGACCAAAGGGATATCCCATACCATATGACGTCATGCTCAGCATGTAAAGCTGGGGGAAGAAGAAGAAGGGGGGGGACGTTCGGAGTGATGGCATTTGTCTTCCCAAGTAACTGTTAGGTATGATGGAGCCCTGCTTTCCTGAGATGGCTGAACACTTGCCTGTCCATGGGAAGTAGGGAATGAATTCCTTGTTTTGCTTTGCTTGTGTATGCGGCTTTTGCTTTACCCATTAAACTGTCTTCATCTCAACCCGTGAGTTTTCTCACTTTTACCCTTCCAATTCTCTCCCCCTTCCCACTGTGAGGGAGTGAGCGAGCAGCTGGGTGGGGCTTAGCTGACAGCTGGGGTTAAACCACAACAACTTCTCTCTTCCTAAAGGTCTTGCTGCCTCAAGCCCCATCCATTTACAAACAATACAACCTCCTTCCTGTAGAACAGTCAAAGGTTTCGAATTGACCAATTTTCAGGGAAATCTTTTTTGCTGAGACAAGCCCCACACTCTAGAGCTGTGGGGCAGAAGACCAACCAGTACTTGTAAACAAGATGGTTTGTGGCTCACAGGGAAATGCACCGACCCAAAAGACAGAAATAGCGGCAAGATGACAACTCTGGCTTTTTGTGATCATTATGTCTGACCGTAGAAGTCCTGTTATTGCAACATCCAAACACACACAGTCTCGACAGAAGAGCTATCCCTTCTCGTAGGGACAATCTACCGCTTACAGACATCTCCCAAAGCAGAACTGAGAAGCCATGTGTTCCCTCTGGTTCACCTTTCTGGGTGACTGCTCTGAGCATGGGCACTTCGGTAGCTGTGGCCTTCTCACAAACACACCACAATTCTCAAGGCCACTCCACAGCTGTTTAAGCCGCTGACCCAGCTACTCTGACATCCATCCCACCTTACATGCTAGGAAGCAAAAAAACCCAGAAAATACTCTTCTAGGACCTTATGAACAGGTGATCAAGGATCAAAGAAATCAACTATTATTTGCCCAAGACTGCCTTTTCTGCTTTTATATATAGTGTAAAATTTAAGCAGTTGTTTCAGAACTAACTGCAGAAGCCAGGCAAATGACTGCAGTTTTATGACACTGCTGTCTTTCTGACTGATTGCCATGAGCTAAAGAAGAAGAAAGATTGCACTTCGAGCTTCAACAAGAAAAGCCAGCCAAAAGCTCAGTCTGCTCACAAGCAGCACATTGTCCAGAGGTCCCACAGCTGCAATTCCCATCCTCCTACGCAGCCTGTTACCACCCTCCTTCTTCCCTCCTAAATTNACAAAACAAAAACCCACAACAAACCACAGCCCCACATCACGTATTGAACAGCCTAAACTGAAGACTCAGCCCTGGAAGAAACTGCTGTCCTGCGGTAAGAACATGTGGCCTCTGGTCCAAGCACAGGACTGTGAGTCAAGGCTCCTGACCCAATTCCCAACTTTAGCAGTGACTCAGTGGAAGAGCTCAGACAAGCCACAGAAGACAATTTAAAGAGACACTCTCAACTTTGAAATAGGATACCACAGTTATAAAAGGCACAGGTATTTGTCAGAGATTACAAAAAAGGTCAGAGTCAGCAACTAATCTCAACTCTCCTTGTTCACGTGTTTTCAAGTTCACTTACTGCACAACCAGTGTTTCAGGCAACACAGATTTAACATAGCATTTGCTGTTAAATATTTTATATATAACATTTTAAAAGATTCTTTGTACTTTCAGAAACATAAGTATTTCTCCTTAGCTATGAACCCCAAAGCAGTGAAAGCCATACACATACTAATGCCACAGACGTTCCCCTGGAGGTGTGAGCTGCAATGGGCAACCACAAAGACACTGACATCTGCCCCCATGCAATTCCCTTTCCTTGCCCCATACAGAAGTGACTCCCTAACAGGGCACCAACTGCAACTGGTCTCCATCCCCTGCAGCAGGAGCAGAGCTGAAGCATTTCTTTCAACACTTCTTCTAAGCCAGATGAGGAAAAACCCCAAACACTGAGATCCTTTCCCCCAGGCACGTTGGTGACCACACTGGCAGGCACCTGAGAAGAACAAACAACAGGAACAGCAGCAGCTCTATGGTAGATAACAGAAAATTTCCTGTTTAATCGTTGTATTTTGTTACTGCTTTTCTATCCATTTGCATATGCATGCTAGAAACGCTTGGCATAACTCAAACAGGAGGCCACAAGCTCCTCAGAGTCCGAAAAAGAATAACGTCAAGCCTCCTGTTACAAAAAGCTTTACAGCTAGCTCAGGCACTAGCAAGAAATGAAGCTTCCCAGTTTAAAAGAAAAAAGCCCAGACAATAATTATTCCTCCCCTAAAGTGTGCTGTAAAGCTTCACCAAAAGGAGTTATTAATTTGTCATTGCAAGCAGTCAGGCTTCAATCTGCAAGCCAATTGAAACTCATTAAGCAGTAGCAATCTCTTTGTTGACACTGTCATTTAATTTTGAAGGTTTGACATAATGAGAGGATGAAGGGGCAGGAAATACATCCATCTTGCCATGGCTTTGGGTTCAAAGACCCTACAATAGCTACAAGGACAGCTGTTAACTATAGATAAGCCTGTGTTCTTGCTATGAGGAGTTCTGCAAACCAGCCTCAGGCCTTTGCTTATTTGAAGGATATTTAAAGTGATGGATGTGTGTGGAGGCCTTCATCCTAAAAAACATTTCTGGGAGCTTCTGATTAGGACAGGGGCCCAAAAAAAGTCTTAGAAAGAAAAGAACAGGAAGATGTTTGAACAAGGTGAATGAACTAAAATCTGCATCAGAAAGGTTTTCAGTCGTCTCAAGGAGAACTTCCCAATACTTCTGTGCTGGTTTTGGCTGGAGTAGAGTTAATTTTCTTCACAGTAGCTAGTATGGGGCTGTGTTTTGGATTTGTGCTGGAAACAGTGTTGATAACACAGGGATGTTTTCGTTATTGCTGAGCAGGGCTTACACAGAGCCAAGGCCTTTGCTGCCTCTCACCCCACCCCACCAGCGAGGAGGCTGGGGGTGCACAAGGAGTTGGGATGGGACACAGCTGGTCTGCGCCCAACAGACCAAAGGGATATCCCATACCATATGACGTCATGCTCAGCATGTAAAGCTGGGGGAAGAAGAAGAAGGGGGGGGACGTTCGGAGTGATGGCATTTGTCTTCCCAAGTAACTGTTAGGTATGATGGAGCCCTGCTTTCCTGAGATGGCTGAACACTTGCCTGTCCATGGGAAGTAGGGAATGAATTCCTTGTTTTGCTTTGCTTGTGTATGCGGCTTTTGCTTTACCCATTAAACTGTCTTCATCTCAACCCGTGAGTTTTCTCACTTTTACCCTTCCAATTCTCTCCCCCTTCCCACTGTGAGGGAGTGAGCGAGCAGCTGGGTGGGGCTTAGCTGACAGCTGGGGTTAAACCACAACAACTTCTCTCTTCCTAAAGGTCTTGCTGCCTCAAGCCCCATCCATTTACAAACAATACAACCTCCTTCCTGTAGAACAGTCAAAGGTTTCGAATTGACCAATTTTCAGGGAAATCTTTTTTGCTGAGACAAGCCCCACACTCTAGAGCTGTGGGGCAGAAGACCAACCAGTACTTGTAAACAAGATGGTTTGTGGCTCACAGGGAAATGCACCGACCCAAAAGACAGAAATAGCGGCAAGATGACAACTCTGGCTTTTTGTGATCATTATGTCTGACCGTAGAAGTCCTGTTATTGCAACATCCAAACACACACAGTCTCGACAGAAGAGCTATCCCTTCTCGTAGGGACAATCTACCGCTTACAGACATCTCCCAAAGCAGAACTGAGAAGCCATGTGTTCCCTCTGGTTCACCTTTCTGGGTGACTGCTCTGAGCATGGGCACTTCGGTAGCTGTGGCCTTCTCACAAACACACCACAATTCTCAAGGCCACTCCACAGCTGTTTAAGCCGCTGACCCAGCTACTCTGACATCCATCCCACCTTACATGCTAGGAAGCAAAAAAACCCAGAAAATACTCTTCTAGGACCTTATGAACAGGTGATCAAGGATCAAAGAAATCAACTATTATTTGCCCAAGACTGCCTTTTCTGCTTTTATATATAGTGTAAAATTTAAGCAGTTGTTTCGGAACTAACTGCAGAAGCCAGGCAAATGACTGCAGTTTTATGACACTGCTGTCTTTCTGACTGATTGCCATGAGCTAAAGAAGAAGAAAGATTGCACTTCGAGCTTCAACAAGAAAAGCCAGCCAAAAGCTCAGTCTGCTCACAAGCAGCACATTGTCCAGAGGTCCCACAGCTGCAATTCCCATCCTCCTACGCAGCCTGTTACCACCCTCCTTCTTCCCTCCTAAATTGGTACAAGCTTTATCTTACTCCAAACTCACCCTACAGTTCCCAGTCACTAACTTCTTGCTTGCTCCCACTACAGACTGATGCCTCCTTGCTTGCTCCTGACAGATCTCAGGTGTTGCTCTAGCCTGACTTTTTTGCCATCCCTTTCAGCGTTTTTAGCATCAGTGGTGCCAGCATGGTGCCCGAGCAATCATATCCACTTCGGCTCTCCTCTGCATCCCACCTCAACTCTAACCCCCGCATGTCTCACTAGTGGCACAGACATGGTTGGGAACTTATGATTTCATGTCCCCTCCTAGTCCAAAGGTGCCGGCTGAGCACTAGTAAGATCAGATTTCTTAAAGAGCAGCCAGTCTCCACTACATGGAAAAGGCTGACCCACTGACATGACAGGGGCTTGGTGCAAGACCCCTTGGCAGGACAGAAAGAGGTACGGAGTAAAACACCCTTCCAAAGGCTGATCTCACTTACATGAGTAGAACCAAGGTGCATCCCATGAGCTTGCCTTTTTTTTATGCTAGCCTTTTTAAGTGCATAAAGCTATTTATTTATGCTGTCTTTTGGCCATTCATTATCCTCCCCTGCATATTCTCTCAAACAAATACAACCTCAAGAACAAACATAAGAGATTCTTAGATTGAACCAGCAGGTTTTCCCACACAAACTGTTTCAACACAACTACTCCCAGCCCCACACTAAAATCTTGGGTTTGGACACATGCAAAATAATCACTATATAGCAATTCTTGCATCCCAAGGTGGATGGATACCCTCTTTCAGGAAGATACCAAGCCAAAAGAAGGATCTTCCTATTTCACTCGCTTCATACCACTGCACTTTCAGGGCTGCTTCACCAAAATATCCTCCAAACTTCCTTAAGCTGTTTCTCATGTCATGATTTTTACCCATACAAGGGGTTAAGTATGTCTAACTAGTTCAGTTAGGAAATTGCTTAAGTCAACATGCTTTTAAAAGCATTAACTGCACAGGGTATGTATAAAAACCTGGGAACTTACACATTTGCCAGCAGAAGCACCAACAACTTCCACTTCCCATAAAACTAGAGGACAGGGGACGGACTCATACCCACATACACAAGGTAACACAGAGAGTAAGCAGGCTATGAAACCAAGCACTGCTGCTCACCATGCACATCCTTTACCATTTTTGCATACACGAGTTTAAGTAATCAGCTAATTCTGGCTTCACTTCACTTTCACTTCTCCAAAGATACTCTTTCCTTAGACTACGAAAATTCTTGACAGAGTAATACAAGTGCCAGTGACCATCATGCAAGACGATACAATGCATTTTGTCTAGCTTACAACTGCCATCCCAAACCACAAAAAAGTACCTGATTTAACAGCGATGTAGCTGTTAGGGCTCTGGTATCAGATAAATAGTTTAAACAAACACAAAAAACCCCCAAAACATTGGTTTGTGTAGATAACAGGTTACACCACCCTGCACTTAAGCGCTGAGACAATCTACATCTGTCAGCATTGCTTATCAACAGAGCTACCCTCGGAGAACATGCAAGTCTTTACAACAAGCTTTCTATTTTTAAAAATTACACGCTAGTACTATTGCTTTTGGAAAATGTGGTTAAGAGATGGATGATTATCTAGACACTTGGAAAAACACCTTTTGAAAGTTTAAGTAGTACTTGCTCCAAGATTTGTTACCATATGAATTTGCAGGTTAAATGGCAGTGTGTGTGCACTTACTACTACCCTCACAGCACACAAGCTGGATCGGTAGCTAATACATAAAGACTGCAGATTTACTTCAGTGGAGGTAAATTATCTAGGGCAACTCATTGCAAGCTTCTATTTTGCCTCCATCGAGCTTAGTTTTGGTACCACCACTCTGAATACCCTGACATTTAGGGAAGCCACTAGGATAAGTGAATGGCTCTTGCCCAGAGCCAGCAGGAAACAGCTGTCATCTCGTCCCCTTCCAAGCAGCCAAGCTTACAAGCTAAGAAGAGAAACCAGTCAGAGCCTAGGCTTGCCTGTTCCTCCCATTACTGCTCCAAGCCAGAAGATAAATAACTTTTCCTTTCATCCCACTGCTTGAGGCTTCCAGCCCAAAGGAGCATTTTCAGCTGAACATGATACTTCCTACATCCCAGAAGCTATGTTTTAATATGTCCCAAAGTATTAGAGTTGAGTTCATTTATACCCCATAGGCAGACACTGGCTCTTCTTTGTGCAATTCATGTTAAAAAAGCCACAGAAGTGCTACAAAAGTTATTTTTTGCGGGCACTAGAAGTCCATGGTGCACTTGAAGAGAGTTCTGATTTACTGATTCGCATTTTAAAAGCCATTAGCAGTTTGCAAGAGCTCCCACACATTTATCTTTCAGGTTTTTCATCAAGATGGGTGGGGGAAAAAAGAACAGTATTTAACTGCAAACAAAACATATTACAATGTTGAAGTATAAGCACCAACTTAAGTCTGACAAACAAATCTAATACTGAAGTTCAAGCTCAAGTGCAAAATCTAAAGCCATATTAGGAGACAAATGAGATGTTCTTACAAAGCATTTGCAAATTGCATACATAACTAAAGAGAAAAAGAAATTATCAACATTTGACTCAAGTCTTGGGGGGGGATTACTTTTTTAGATATCAGCTCAAAGTTACTTGCTAAAACCACTTTTGAGACCCAAAAAACCCCACTTCTGTGGGTTTAAAAACCGACTTTTTTTGGAGGAGTTCTAGAAAACTCCCAAGCCCCATAACTTAGAGCAGTACTTTTCAATTTCAGCTATGCAGGTTCTTACACAAAAAGAATTCAAAGCGTTATTGTGTTTAGTATGGATTTTCTTGGTGAAATACACTAATGTAATGACAAACACTTAATAATTTGTGCGTGACTTTCTACTGGCTAACAGTTTGCAGAAAGAAGGAATACCGATTCTTCACTTAGGCTGCCTGAAAACCAGAAGAGGCAGCTATTTCAACAGCAGCCTCCATCTCGAGCTAGCAAGTTTGGAACACAAGGTGCAGATGATGAATACTTTTTGCTACCATAAATAAGTCCAACTGGTGGGAACCTGCAGACAGTTAGCAATCCTGAAAATGGACTCCTGCGTATCCAAAGACAAAACCAGAGCTCAAATCAGAAGTTTGGAAATTAAAGAGCCCTTGTTTTTCACAGATGCTGCCTAAACCAGCTTACTTAGACTGTATTTCCCTGAGATTCCCCATGGCTTTTGGCAGGAGACAAAAAAAAAAGTTTGTCTTCAGGGAGCAGCCCCAGCTGCTCTTTTCTAGCACATCAGCAGACCTTTATCTGCAGCTTCGACTGTTGCCATTTCACTGGCAGATGTGGGATGCACCTCTCATGCATCTCCTGCGCATTCAACAACCAGTTCCCTCTGGAAAAGTCTAGGTCCCGGTGAGCCGCTCGGCTTCAAGCAGACCACCAGAACGCGCAGGCTGTAGCGCTGCCTGGACAAGCAGCCTCTGCCAGGTCACTTACCTCTTAATACTCACCCTCCTGAAAAGGCAACCTGAGACTTGCAGTAGTTCCCACTGATCAGGGGCAAAACCAAGGTCCTGCTGTGCTATATAAAGTATTCTTTCTGCAAAGTGCTTAAAAGTTTAATACAACAAGAGTATGGAGCCATAAAATTGATGGTTATTGCTTTACCCTCCAGACACGGCGTTGCAAGCACACCTCTGAATTTAAAGAGCCTGGCGAGAACTCCAGCAAAGACACAAGACAGTTTTTAAAAGAACTGCTCTCACTCTGGAGATTGCAGAGTATCAGGCTTATTAAATATTAAGGCCAGACAAATTGCAGAGATGTCAACAAGACTCAAGGCTTTGCAATCCAACACTGACAGACTGAGTGGTCTCTGTGGTATCTTCACCTAATGCTGCTGCAGATTTTGCAAAAAGTGTGCTTGCATTTAAGTAACTTGATTTTTTGAAGACAAGGAGTAGAAAATATTTCTGTCAGAAAAACGACATTTCACAGTTCCAGTTTCTGACAAAATGTCTCATAAAAGCAAGGCAATTTCTGTCTAACAAAATTTGTATGAGTTCTCTCACTAGGCTTATTAATGCCTGTGCTAAAATAAATTTGCTGTAAAAGATTGAATAAAGACCTCCATAAAAGTTTTTTAAAAAGGGATTCAAAAAAGAAAGTCAAGACTTCTGAAAAAAAAAGTTACAATTGTGAGAAAAGACTCTGTATTGTAGCTGTTAAGACAATCACACTAGAAGGAAAAATACAAATAAACTTATGGGTCTCTCCAAAGAGGCTTCCATCCCAGTTCTGCCACTGGTTATGAAAGATTACAAACAGTTCTGGGTATCTACCTAGGCTTCCACATTTACTTGATCAAAACTACAGCACAAACTCATGGGACACCAGAAAACCCCCATGGAGCAGGGAGGGCACCATGGCATAGCTCAGAGAGGGCAGAAGAAGGCTGGGTGACAACGGGCTGTAGAAGCAAAGACAGAAACACTCACCAAGAAGCAAAGCGCAAAGAAGCGGTAACCAAAACTGCATGGAACTGCATCCCCTGACTTGTCTCTTCCCTCCATTACTGTTACCATTACTTTATCTTAATCCCAATAGCACCTTTTTGTGCAGAACACAATTTTCTAAAGCAAACTGAAGTGTCCCACTCTGCACATGCAGCACAACAAACTTCATTTCAATTTGCTTTAGAAAATTGCCCTCCGCTCCCAGAAATCAGCAGGCAGAACATGAGAACATGGCACAGGGTTAGACAGCTCGAACATGATATCCAGCCTCATTCCAACGCATATCTTGGATTTACTCTAAGATTGGACTTGTTAAAACTTAGAGGAGGCTGCTGTGCACTAGGACCATGTCCGGTTTGTTAAAATTTGCAAAGGATATCGGGAAGGTGAGTCTCTTCCAAGGGCAACAAAGCCTTAAAGCGAAGCCATGCTGTCTGCAAAGCTGGATTCCAGGCTTGAGTCTGTAAGAGCTTCTGGGTGATGCAAACAAACACAAGCCACTTTTGACAAGGGGGCATGACTTGGCATTCTTGAACAAGTAAGTATTTAGGGGTCTGGTTTGCAAGCTTCACTGATATATAAGATCATATCTGGGAGCACAAAGAGAAGAAAATCCCAAATGCAGGCATCAAAAAGGGACAACTAAAAGAGAGTCAGTGGATGCTTTTGATCTTGTTCTTTGCCACAACTCCTTACCTGCAAGATGGAGTAATAGCACTCCCCTGCAAACACATCACAGGATTTAACGGTTGTGTGAACCCCCAGAGAGTAGCAATCATATTCCCAAAGAATAGAAGGAAGGAAGAAAACTTTACAGAGACGTGTTACATGGTAACAGCTCCATATACCACATACAAGCTCTCTTCTAAAAGCTAAGAGACAACGCTGTGAGTAAAGTAGACTTTTGAGGTCAACTGTACGAGGTCATTTGCTGGTTTGGATACCCCCTGTCTCCAGCAATATCTAGGAATTGACCTTCATCGCTGCTAGAAACACAATATCCTTGAGCCCAAGGTAAAGCACAAGTTGGGCTAGCACAGCTAAAGCTGAAGCATGGGTGAGGTACACTGACACAAACATGATGATGCATTTTCTTAGAGTGGACACAAGCAGAGCGCAGGTTGGTCTCGTACACTTGCAGAGTGTAACAGTCATCACTTTTGCAATTTCCAAAGACCTGGTGAAATAACCTAGGAGTCCACATGACCATGGGATATAGTAGTATTGGACATTGATATTTGATTTTCTGTGCCAGAAGTAGCATGGAAGCTGGTTCGTACAGATGTGCTATACAGGCCAGTTCCTTCAGTGTGACCTATCAAAATTACGAAATAGGAACACGAAAAAAAAAATATCTGACATGACTATAGCAATGCAAATCCAGCCTGACAGATAACAGCTGGACAACTGATGCCTACAGAAGTGCAAATATTCAATTAACAACTTCTATCAGCAATAATCACAGATGTCCTGATGTCAGGAAATGCAGTCACACCAATTCCCGTCAAACCAGGGAACACACATACATTAGCAGAGATCTGCAAAAAAGCACATCACTGTGTGTTCATGTCTACTACTAGCAAAGATCCTGAAGATGGCAACTGCAAGCAAAATAATTTCACTAAAAATCTGAGGAAAATAGTATTCAAAATATGCACCTAGATGGCTTATATAGCACTATGTCTTCATCAAGGGAAAAATCTCTTCCCCCTTGCTTCCCTCCCTCTAAATATATATATATCTCTCAAATAGCTACTATTTTCAAGCTCTTAGTTTGCTATTCAAAGGCTCTTTATACAGACTTGTCATTAGCAGTGAACTGTCACTAGCAAAATACTGTTCAGGAAAGGTTCTCTCTTTAACTATAGATGTCTTCAAAAAGTACCACTAGCATTTGCCACTTCAGTAGCTGTATGAAAGTCCCCAGGCTTGCTTGTTGACTCAATCAAAACAGATTCCACAGTGAGAACTCAAAGGCAAGAAAACCTTCTTCAGATCAGAATATTAACATTATGTGCAATAAATAACACTCACATAAGTGTTAGATTTTTTTATGCAATATTAACAGGTGTTATATTTGGTTTGTGCAGTTGCTAAACCAGCTAGTACCAATGGAGTCAGAAGCCCCAGTCAGTCACAAGAGACATGTCCATTCTGCACAGTCAGTGCCAGGCACAGTAGGTACCCATACCCTGCAAAATGCTTTACCAAACAATTTAATTCTAGTTTTTTGTTTTAAATTACATTGTACTAGCTTTCTAATGTTTTATCTATTTAAAGTGTTGGTTGTAGTTGAACCAGATTGTTCTATCAAGAGCAACTGGTAATGTGAGATGTTATTTAGTTGCTCTGGTACTGAAGCACTGCAGAGTGCTGCATGCTATGCAAGAGTGCAGCAACTGCTCAGTGACTATTTACTCTTGATTAACACTGTATTTAAAAGAGCCTAGTATCACTGAGGATAGAACTGCTAAGTGCTTTATCAGAACACCAGGGAAAAAACTTGCCTTTACTACCACCCACCACAACGGGGCAAAGTAGAGTCTGAAGGCACGCAACCCTTGGTCACAGTACTATTTAGATTTGCAAACACAGAGAATATTTCAGACTCCAGAATCACCTCTGATCTTCAGCCAGTACAGCAACGTCTTCCTTCTTCACTGCTTCTGGCATAACACAACACAGCATCCCACTCAGAATTGCGAGTACCTTTTTGATAAGACTTGTCTGATAAGACAAGCACAGCTAGCGATGGAAAGTAGAATTAAAATCTAAAGTTACAGCTTTTGGTGAGAAATAAATAAATCAATCACACTTAAGAAGAGAGATACACTAGTACATCACATGCTGTCTGGGCATACACTCTCTCCGAGTACTCTACTGTGCTTTTAATAAAACGAGTATGTTACCCAAAGCTAACGTTTTTTGCCAGTCCAAATACTTCACAATATACTGGCAACTGAACAAATGTCCAGGACAATCCGTCCATTCACAACCACTGGAGTTCATCATTCCTACTTATTCTTCATCCTTTGCAGATGCAGTAATCCTTATGAATGCAGGCTTTCTTTAGATTGTGAAGAACAGCAATAGGGCCATAATGAAAATCCATCCAAAGAAAACCCAAGCTTTCAGAGCACACACTGAGATTTGCTGATCTGTACAATGGTCAGCTAGAAAACGTACACACTCTTCAAAACAAAACAGGAAAACAGTGGAAATTGAGTCAAAAGGGGTTTATGAAGCACTACATCATTCAGATACTGTATTTCAAAAGCTGCAAAGTGCTTCTGTGTAAATAAAGTTGTTTTGCAGAACCCTCCCTCCCAAATGCACAGAGAAAGACTACCTTTCCCCACTCCTTTGTATCTAGGGATCAATAACTCACAGAAAGAAGGAATGACAAAAATAAGGTTACGGATATGCTGAAACTCTGTTGCAGGCACTGTGGAGCCTTCTGCTGCTTCTGTACAAAAAGTATGTTCATGTCAGCTCCTGACAGTGATACATTCTGAAGCTGTAGCAATTAAAGTAGTTCTTGAGAAAAAAAAAATTACTGGTGTGAAGCCTATTCATGACAAGGACCTCGGAAGAATTCCCGCTTCAGAGAGCCTTCCCTCAGTAGCAGGCAAACCAGCTGCACAGTGCTTTTGCTATAACCCAATGTGAATAAAAAATTGCCTCACAAATTTTAAAAGTAGATTACACAATAGATAATGCAACCCAGTAAATACACATTCATTGCATTTTTTTTGCAAAGCTTTTAACAAGCTGCATCAATTTAAGCAAGAGGACCTGTTATGAAATATGAGCAGGTTAAGCAACAATAAATGGAAGATCAAATTGGATAACTGCTCCTTACAGTAAAGTGTTACCTAGCTATTAAACCCACAGGTATACAGGATCAGTTTTGGGATCGGAGCTAATTATCATAAGGAAGCAAGTAGACTATTTAGCCTATCATTTTCTTTTGGCATAAATAACTAATATTTCAAAAGGAACAGCAGAACTTTGAGGACGAGTACAGCATTATTGTTACTGCAATGTTTCAGGTTATGAGATCCAGATGGGTGCAGGAGAAAGTGTCACCTTCTGGATTGTTATAATAGCCAAAGCACAGAGAAAAGGTGTGCCCAGTTGCTCATGCTAAATGCTGACAGACTGAACTGCCAGATCATTGGGAAAACACTCATCAGACTGCAGTCAGCCAAGTTTTAGACCACAAACATAACAATAAAAAAATTTCGCAGATAATATCATTAGATGTATAAAATCTACATATTCAGAAACCACCATAATGACTAGGCACTACTAAAAGATTTGCTTTGAGAACTGGATTCAGCTTTGTTTACTCTCTGAGGAAAAGATCATCTTTTCCAGCAGTCTAAGTGGAAGATTTATCATTAAATTCAACTGAAAGTTAACAAGGTGTGCCACAATTCTCCTGTCACAACATTAACTACAAATCTTGCATCAAATCAAACAGAAATAAAGGACTGAGCGGGTCTTACGAGATGAGTAATGCGCACAGTACCCAATACTAAGACACTCATGGCAAACACCAAAAACCCCACAAAAATCCCAGGAACACTACCTCCCCCCTCCCCATTAACTATTTTACAATACTCAGACACCCATCAAAACCAGAAAAAAGTCAGCTCTCCTTATAACCGTTGGCTAGAAAAAAAGGCAGAGGTCACTCACAGGCCTCCATGCCAGGTTAAAGCTCAGCAGTGGAGAAGGGGCAGCCCAGCACTTCTCCCGTACGGGACACGGCAGCCTGCCTGCTTTGCACGGCTGCTATAAAGCAAAAATCATGGACACGTTAGAGACACAGTTAAGATATGTAAAGTCAGATCATGTTTAATTGGGGCCCTGTATGGTCATTACAGGAGCAAAAAGGATGCACAGCATTAACTGCTACAGAATGGAGGGTTCTGCTTTTCCCTGAACAGAAAAGACGACGCTAGTGGAAATCACTGAGTAAGGACAAAATCACAACTCATGATTCAAATTCAGCAGCGAGTTTCCCAAGCAACCTTGAGCAAACTTTTCCTGTTGCTTCAGATCCAGTACTATTTTCCACCTTTAAGAGGCAAAAATTATTAAGGCTTTACAATGCTTGGATGCTTATATGGTATTTCATACACACACTTGTTTTATACCTGTTTATGTGGGGTAGAAATAAAGTGTTGTGAGGAGAATTAGATCCTAACTTTAGGCTGATGAGCAGTAGTGGCCCAACCATTCCCCTGCTCCCTGCTATCACACCATCCCTTCAGGTGTGCCAAGCAATTAGGAGTACAAAGAAAAAAGCAGTGGCATAAACAGGTGACTAAAAACATTTTTATGGGCTGAGCAATATAGTTGTGATAGTTCAGAGACGGTGAAACTCACATTGACTTCTGAGAACATATACCACATAGCTCAACAGCCTAACCCCAGCCACAGCCATCCCTCCCCAGTTAAGTTCCTGAGGGAAAGTGTTCTTTTTCAGGATTTCCTATTTATCACCTCAAAGACTTGAGGTTACTGGACTGCGACCCACAGACTATGTAGAAAGGTCTGCCAAATAGCATAGGGATATAGCAATGAAAAGCCTAGACCAGCAATCAGAGTATTTTTCTTCCTTGCAGAAAAGCTTCTACTTTTTCCAACCATTTTTTCTCACCCCTAAAAAAAAAATTCATATTCCCCAGAATACTTTTGTCTTCTCAGTCAGTCTCTCAGCCCATATCAATAAGCCTTACTGAATCTGATGCTTTCTCCTTAAGGGTTAAATCTCCCTCTGCAGATAAAGTTCAGCCAAGCATTTCTCCTTGGGGTACCTGTTGCCCCAGCAATTTGTTCTGCAACTTCTTCCGGACAGGGTAGGTGACTTCGTCAGTCCTGGCTGATCTCCTGCTCACTGAAGCTTACAACAAAACTCCTCAATCCTCAAGCACATCAAACCCTAAGTCATAGATAAATTGTCCTGGTCAATACAGCCACTTTTCTAGCAGAACATGTCCTGCAAATGTGACATTCCAGTAGTAACCCCAAGTCCACAGAACTTTGTTAGTTTAAGTTACAGTACAAAAGTGAGCTTTTTTCAGACATTTTAAAAATAAGATATTGTTTTCAATTTAATGTTCCTTAACTTTGAAGCCCAGCATTACAGCATGGACCTCTGGCAAACAGGTGCTAACAGGAATCAACAGGATCTTCCCAATCCTTTTTACCAGTTCCAGAACACCCTCCTGGTCACATCAGCCCACTGCCTCCGAACCAGGCAAAACCCCTGCCTGCTCAGGAACTTTCCATAGATCCGTATTTGTCAACAAGCTGCTGTTTCAAGTTTCTCAACTAATAAGGCAAATACAATGTAACAGGTAATTCACCTATAGTAAGAATTGCCAAATTTAATGATTACTTAAGGTGCATCAGATCGCTCTTGATGATATATTTAATTCAATATATGATTCATAGACCTTTATGTTGTTCATACACTATACACTCAAGTTCATGTTTCAGGACAATAGGAAGAGGGCACCTAAATTTCCTTAGCTGACAATTTTTTTCTGGTATCATTAGAAAAAAATACCATCTCCACATGTAAAATGGTATATTTGCTATACTAAAACAAATGCAAAGAAATACTGTTTCCAATCAAGTGAAGCGTCAGGAAACTGTCTCCGTATTCAGATAGAGACTATTACACAAGAACAGGCTGTTCTGGAAAGCGAGTAATTCAACTCTGATGTGTGCATGTTGTATGTGGGTGCACACACGTGGGTCAGAAATGTGACCAATTCAAGGATCAAAACAGAAACAGAAAACACCATGCAGATATTGCATCATTTGGATTCTGGTACTTTGTCATCATTGCAAAAACTGCCAACTTTGGTTCAAAGCATTGCCCTTTTCTGCAATTAAGGGTTCTGAAGAACTCAGAAGATTAGATTCAGTAAAAGACTATTTTTTACAAATTTGTTATAATTTAGTGTTAAAAATTGAGTTAATTTCCTCACTCGCCATTCCAAGAAAATTCTATAACATAATCCTGGTTGTAAATAGTCATCAGTGGTCCAGGTTTTCTTCCTATAGCTGAGCAATCTGACTTTGCCCATGAGTCAAACTTTAAGCCTTCTTTGGAAGTCCAAGGACTGAAAAGGACGTCTTGCTTTTGACACAGCCTATTAGCTAGTTAAATAATGTTAGTTTAATTCTTGTTATAATTAAATATTCCTAGAGACAGTGCATCTTTACCTTTCACTTCACAAAAACACTGATTCATACAGCATTAATTAAAAAAAAATCTAAAACCATACCCACAGAACCAGGAGGAGGGCTGAGAACACAGCAACAACACAAGAGAGGGTCGAGGAAAAAAGTTACTTATAACACAACCAGCAAAAGTTTAATCTGAACACAATTCTTCTCCCATGCCTGGAGAAGCAGAAGGAGTCAATGCTGCAATGGAAGCCTGAACTGTAGCTGTGTAGAGAGAGATAGGAATTAATATCTTGCATATATGTTACCTAGAAAGAACCTGCACAGCTTAAAAAGCTCGCAGGTGAAGACAAGGTATAGATCATTTCAGCAGTGCTTGGGGAACCAGCCTGAGAGATGGACAAGACTGTGGTAGCAGGAGGAAGAAAAAAAAAAAAAGACAAGAAGTTATTTCAGCCATTCTGAGCTTGAGCCAATTCCCACACGTTCCCAAGAGGCAGGGAAGTGAGCAAAGATTTTTAGTTTAGACTGGAAAAAAAAAAAAGAGTAGGTCTGATATATGGAGAGGAATCCAGGTTGTCAGTGTTAAGATAAGCTATTGGATGAGCCTTGGGGAGAAGCAGAGAAGTGACAAGGAAAGAATTTTAGGCGATTCCCACAAAAAAAGCAGATAGGCAGAGTAAGTATAGTACTTCTTTCAGGAGAGCTAAAAGACAAGACCAGAAAAGAATAGTCAAACCCACAGGAACCATTGGAAGGCAAGATGTATCTGTATCTGTCTCAGCACTTCATGTATGAAGAAAGAAGAGGGAAGGGAGGCTACCAAATTTCATACAGACTCCCAAATTTTTGGGAGTCCCTAGTTTCTCTTGGAGCGGTGGTAGAGGTAGCACATAATGCAGAAAAACAGCTTGTGGTCTGGTAACGGAGAAAAGAGAACCTATGACTTTGGCCAGTGAGTGTAGCAAACCAAATGCTTCAGAGGCAGTTTTTCGTTTTGTTTGTCTGGGTTTGTTTTTAAGAACATAACTATAAGTTTAAGAAGTACCTAAAAGATTAAGGTCCTGATGGGGAGCCTTAGATTCAACAGGCTAAGAAGAAAGTGTTCATAAACACTAAGAAGATAGTGTTTACACCTCCTGCCCCGACCTTCCAGTCTTTATGAGAGGGGCTCTGTCATACGTACACACAACGTGTAATGCAAAGTTTCCTCTATCCCTAATTAGGGTAGACAAAACACTTATGCATCTGACATCATAAGTGCCTGATTAGGTATTTGTGTCTGAAGTACAGAGAACAAGAAATATAACTGTCCTATGTTTTACATTTTGGAAGAGATCCCAAAACCATTAGGGTCAAAAACTGAAAGTGTCATAATAAATACTCAAGTATTTGCCAGCAAGAGCAATAAACTCTTTTCATGGTTCTCTGAGGTTAATACATGGAGAAGGGGGACATAATCAAGTACTAGGTATCACCAAGATATCTTTGTTGGCATTTCTCTGGTTCATGCAGGCACACATAAAAACAGAGTATGCTGCAATTATATTTGGTTACTGCAGCTTAACAAGCAGTTCACCAGTAGGAAATCACTCATTAGCTCTTCAGTCATGCAGTACTGAGGAAAAGATTAATTTTTTGTCCATGAATCTCTAGAAAAGTCATTAGAAGGATGGTCACCCACTGGATTTTTTGGAAGCTCAAAAAAAAAAATCTGTGTGTTCTAAGGAGGCTCCTTCTCTCCGAGAGGGAGATTTGGGAGCAGCAAACTCCCTGAGAACTTGGGAAGTCAGAACTTCAGAGAAAAATTAAACCTGATACAGAAGCACAATCTTTCCATTCAAGCTCCTGAAGTCTGAAGAATGTGTCTGGGGCTGAGCAGATAAATACATTGCTCTTACAGATGTGAACATGGCTGAAAAAAGGTTAAAAGTTTCTAGAGATGAAAATCAACTTCATAAACAAAATATTTGCCAAGTTAGATATACTGCCATGCAGAGATGAAAAGCAAGAATGGTTAGGCTGAAACGTTGTACTGGCACTCAGTTGCCCATATGAAAGTCTATTCCAGCGTTAAGGCTACTTCAGTCACACCATCATGTCCTCAAAATACTTACTTCCTTCCGAGAACTATTCACTGTAAACAGTGTCTGGTGGGAATACGGTCCCTGCAAGACACTCGTATTGCAGATAGGTATGACAAAACTGTACCTTTTATGCTGTGCAGCAGTCACAACTGCCAAAGTGTAAAGCTTCAAGCTAAACTAGCAGAAGTGCCCGCTTCAATTCTGTGAGCCAGGAAGGATGCTAGAGCCAACCTTGCCAGACATGGCTGTGGAAGGTCACATACAGTCACCCTCCTCTGCTCTCCATATACAGAGCATAATATTCATTACATAATGAATACAATTACATAATATTAACTAGAATATCAAAGATAACCCAGGCGGAACAATCAGGTGGCACTTCCACAACAGGAATAAGCCTTTCACAAGTTTTCTTCCTCCATGCTTATTCCTGTATTTTCCAGCCATCTCAGGAATCCAGCATAGCTGGTGATGCCAACTCCATACACTGCTCCACGTCTCCTGTGAACGCCCCTTCCACCTCAGGTGGCATACCCCTCCCGACTAGCCAAGGAAATCCCTACACGTGCCAGTTCAAACTCCTCTATCGAGTCCAACTTCCAAAGGTTACTTAGAAAAAGTCAATCACACAGCGAAGCTAAAAGCCAGCTGGAATAAGTTGGTATTTCAGGCCAAGAATAACAAGTTTAAATATGGTATCTACTAGCAAACACAAATAAAGCATGAATTGTATTCTCTCTCTCTCAACCACTTTACGTTATCAACTTTATTGCAAAAGACAAGCAAATACAGTATCAATTAGGTAAAACCTAGCTAGGTCTTTGATGATTGCCCTTATATGAAAAAGTCAACCCAGATCACTTTCAAACATGCCCAGACGAAGCCTCTGCCTCTCCAAACATAACTTTTTGAAAGTACTTCACAGTATATAAAAGTAAAATTTGTAATTCACCTAGAAAAACAGCCAGATCCTAAGACTGCACATAACTGTGCTGGGTATACAGGGAATGTAAATACATGACCTCCAGCCTCAGCAGGGTTTTGAATGGGACAAGTGTCCAACTCCATAGCAAATGACTTGTATGTTCAGCAAAGGCTGTAAAGCAAGTTCTCTAGGTGCAGTAGAGGGCAGATTCTGGGGCTAAACACTAACAATTCACTCACTAAGGTGGCAATTTAAGGAAGAACAGTCAAGCTGTCTCATTGATAAGGAAACTATTCCCAGGAGAAAGGTCATTCCACAATCAGTAAGCACAATGAAGACTGACATGAAGGAAAGAGCAAATAGGAAGGATCGTGCAGCAGTAAAACAACAGCAGAGAGGTATATGACAGTTCAAATGCAGGTCCCCTTTCACTGCTGAAGGACTTGATATCAAGTGCTAAGAAGTAGGGGAAAAAAATAATTTCTCAGAATTGGTGTGGAAACAGATAGTGTCCATTCTAATGGATTCAAAGAGTACAAACCAAATGCTAGTCATATCCTTGTGGGACACTTGATATTTTTAAACTATCATCAGTTATAACATCTTTCTATTAGTATCTCATATTCAAAGCAATGGCAAAGTTTAACAGCAGTTTTCATATTTAAACCAATTCTTGAATTAATGGGATAGCATCAGAGCCTCAGAAGCAATGACGACACTCCCAGTGCGTTGGCACCAAGCATGGCCACAGCGTGCGCAGATGCAGAGCCGACACAGGGAAGAACTCACACGTAGGGGACACCAAGCCACACCAGCAGCTTTCTCTTCAGCTGGCTATTGATGGTAAGAGTCACAGGTGCATCCACACACAGCCAGCACATTGAAGACTGTCATCTTATGCACAGACAAGTTAATTGCATTTTAGAATACATTTAGATCACGGTCCTTTGTTTCCACCCTTTTTTTTTTTTTAACAATAATACCCCAACTTCACAACGAAAGAGCAGAAGTCAAAGAGCAGCCACTTAAAAAAAAAAAAAATCTCCTCAGGACTAATTATTCTTTTTAAGCCTGAGTCAGAAGTGAAGACAACTATGGAAAGGTATGGCATTCAGAATAAGCATACCACTTTATTTAAACATTTCCACAAAGCCAGCATAACAAGGTGTCCATGAGACCCACAGCTCTGCAGTTCAAACTGCCCTTCCAAGGGGCTTACAAGAAGAGGAACCAGTAATACACTGATTACATGCACTTAGTTTGCAGTGGTCCCCAGCTGCCTTTAAAACCTATTTCAACAGGGTGGGGGTATTTTGAAAACCCTGCAAGCAGAGAAAATGGCAGCTATGGAGAAGTAGCCCAGACTACAGCAGACCTGCAAGCCCCGCCAGCACGGCTTTACCGGCAGGACCCTCCAGCGGCAGCAGAGCTCCCCTGTTGCTGGGCCCTGCGGGGTAGCAGCGCCAGTAAGCCCACAAACACCTTCTGGCACCTACGAAAGCTTTGCCAGGACAGACCTGCTGGGTAGGGGTGTGATCTTCTTCCATGCATGGCTCATGCATACAGCTTTATCAGGAGAAATGCAGAGCTTAAACCCAGCCTTTGAAACTGAACATGAAATACTGAAGCCAGGAAGAAAGCACAGAAACCACGCACCTCCCCTGGCTAAGAGCACCGTTCATCTCCTCTACTCTAATTGAGGGGGAGCTTTCAA
Source organism: Pelecanoides urinatrix (assembly GCA_013400755.1). Lineage (NCBI taxonomy): Eukaryota > Metazoa > Chordata > Aves > Procellariiformes > Procellariidae > Pelecanoides > Pelecanoides urinatrix. Next base: position 7,523 of record VZTQ01000212.1, on the reverse strand, counting down.
CTATTTCTCCCTGATAAAAAAACTCAGCTTCTTCCACCATAGCTTTCAAGGGCCTTTAGGCACTTCTAAAGTGAAGCGAATTGACTGATTTCAGGGCATGGAGGGGGAAAAAAAAAAGCAGCAGTTTTATACCATTTCCCTTTTTTCCCTTCACACTCAGTTAATTGCAGGCTGAAGTGCTTTTTAATAGGGGGGAAAAAAAAGCAGTGTGTTTGAGCTAAATTACCCATCTTTGGTAGACACAGAAAAGATCTGATCTGCTGAGAACAACTGTGTATTTTTTGCAAAACTAGTAAAAACCCCTTCAAGATAAATACCCTTCTAAAAAAATAATAGCTTGTATCACATGCTTTCAATATAGACACCACTTAGTCTAAAGCAGGGGGAGAAAGGCAATATTCAGTGTTAAATGGGAATAAAGCATTAATCCTGCGTCAAAAATAAGGACTGTTGTGGGGAAAAAAAAGGTATACAAGCTGGTATTTCTGGCTGTCAGAGTGGAAACAACAGCCTTGAGTTAAATACTGAGGCTGTCTCCTGAACACAGAGGGACAGTTCAGCAGCTCAGTGCCAGACTCGCAGCAGTCAGCATGTGAGAAAGGAAAAAGCATCCATGGTATGCAGCACCTGTTAAAGGGCTAGATAGGAACTGCAAAATATTTTTACTTCTGGCCCAAGGTACATAGTGCTGGACTGCAGGAGGTGTCCTGTAACACACCATAGCTCTGAGGCTTTTTTTTTTTAAATGATGGCTGACCTGTGGTTCCTGCTTCAGATTTCTGGTTTCTAGATCAGTAGGGGGGTGGATACTGCCACCTCTACCTCATGGAGAGAATGGTTGTTCAGATAGCAGGAGATGGGGGTGGAAATATCTCCCTACCAGAAGCAAGGGAAAGGTTTCACCCAACTCTTTAAGATGTTGTCTTGAACTACTCTACAGATTAAGTAGGTAAGGGAAGGCCAACTTTCAGAAGGAAGGATGGGTGAAAAAGGGCTACTATGCACCCACAAAGTGAGGTTCGTGGGGACAGAGGACACAATGGAGAGCATAACTAGCCGAACGATAGAACTTTTCTGTCACAGGGAATCAAGCCTTCCCATCATCACTTCCAGAACTATCTGTGTGTGCTGTGGGAAACCATCCCAGCTTAGAGGCAAGGCCAGTTCCCTGAGAAGGGAGAGTTTGGGCCCCAGTGAGGCAGAGGTAAGGCTTACGTCTGTTCCAGTTGTACCAACTTTGCTGACAGTAGGAGCTGGGAGCACACAGCAGCAGTCTTTAGCATTACCACCTCTGTTAGTGAGCCCAAGACATGCAGTAATTTAGAAAGGCGTTTCACAGGTTGCACTCCTGCACCTAAATGCTGTCCAGGACTGGTTGTACAGATGAACCAGAAGCACTTCTGAAAGCACTCTGCTGTGTGGCTAATTGCTTGGGGTGAAGGGAATTTCAATGTTAAGATGCTCTAGTCTTTCTATAGCACAGAAAGTGAGAAAGGTATATAAAAGACACACTGCAAGAGAAGACACAGCTAGACTCACTTCAGTCCAGCACAACTTTTTTTTAAATTAAATATCAGAAAGAACAATGTCTGAATTGTTCATTTTGTTTTGCATAAGGCATAAGTCAATGCAATATTGTGAAACCCAGAGATAAGACTACGTGCCAGTTGCTACATAGATTTTTGTTAACATAGCCAAGGAAATGCTCCCTATTACCCTTCTATGATCATCCATAAAACAAAGGCCTAACTTACCAAAGGGAAAGGAGACAGCTGAAAACAGAGACCTGATCTGCCCCATCCACCTTCTCCTCAAAACATAGAGAGCCCCAATTACTGGGCAGAGCAGCACTAAAATGGGGATACCATCAGCACCTGAGAAGCAGCTTTGGCCATCATGTAGGATTTGACAACTTTTATACACTCCCTCACTGTCTCCTTTTCAGTCTTCTCACCTGCACTGAGTACAGAAGCTACTGGAATAGCTGCAGACACTCTGCATCTATAAAGGAGATTAGTCCTTGTGTTGTTTTAGGGAGATTCCTTGGAGGAGCTGTTTAGAGTGTTATTTCTATTGCAAGGTAGCAAAGAAAAATCGGAAATGGTTGCAAAAAAAAAAAAAATCTTCTGAAGTGGACTAAGGAAAACATCACGCTCCTACGGGGCCCAGTCAAGAGCAACAGTAACCCGTAATGTGCTGTGGAACCACCTCACTGTCTGACAAGTTTGTGCACCAGATATCAGGTTACCTACCCTCAGTTCAGCACGCTCCTACATGAGCAATTTGTAAGCTATCCAACTATCCCACATGAAGAGCAAATCTGAAATACAGGTGGGTTAATAACAGAAATATAGCATTTCTTCCAAAATCTCTCACAAGATAAAATGTTCCATCCAGTCACAGGCCACAAAGCAAGCTTACAGACAAGATTCGCAATACAATTAGTGTCCTGAGCAGCCAACAAACTGAGCAAGACTAATTTTGAAAGCCTATAACCAAGTGATTTAAAAGAATACCCAGGAAGAACAAGCAGGTTGCCTGAGAAAGGATAATATTCTCAAAACGGGGTGCTCAGAGTTATGCTCCTAAATCTAGTAGTAGGTTTATGTGAAAGTGGCTTATTAAATACCAACACTGCCATTATTTTGATGGCCATGGAAAAGCATTAGGTCATCTCTAGCATGTGTAGAGACTAGAATTGTAATAGAGAGATAAATTAAAAATAGACCTTTTCTGTATCTACTCTATGGATACAGAAACTTAGTCTGATACAGAGTATTTCAGAACAAAGCTGATATTTTTATCCTAAACATTTACATCTTATCTCTCATTTCTGATCCACAAAAGGTAATAGAAGTTTCATATGACTCTTCATATATTGTTTTTATTTCTCTGTACCCAAGTCCAGTTTTGCTTTTACTTTTACCTGCAGCACTAGCACATGTGACCCCCAGGCAGTTCCAGAACAACCCCACAGTCAGGAAGGTACCTGGTAGGACTCACACCTGTGCTGATGTGTGGGTTGCCAGTTGCCCAAATTATCACTTACGAAAAGGGGCAAACTAATTGCCTAAGGGGATTGATACCACTGGATCTGCTAGGACACATCTACATATCCAGATAGCTGCTTCCTAAAGGGCAGGGTGCTGGGGACCCACCGTCACTTCCCATCCTTAAGCTCTTCCCTGAGCTCTCAAGGTGCAAGGTCCATGTCCTGTGGCTCCCTACCACATGGGGATGCTCCTCGGCAGAGAGTGAAGAAACCTGCCATACACAGTTGAACCTCTTCAGGAAAAACACAGCTCAGTCCACTTTACCCTTGGGTCTCAGACTAGCACAAAGAAAAGCAAGCACTGTGATCACTATTGCAAGTTGGAATATATGTGTCAGCAAAGTCTCAATTCCTTAATCGCTCTGTTGTGGGTTGTTAGTTGGTTTTTGTTGGGGTTTTTTGTTAGTTTGTTTTTGTTTTGTTTGTTTGTTTTAATTGCTTCATAATGACTTGCATTTGTAATACTGTTGCTGGAGCAGCTGCAGAACATTTGCCCCATCCAAGCATTTAACTTCCACAGAGCAAGATCCTTGTTACAGTTTCAAGACTAGAATTCAATGTGTTTAGCACTTTATAAGACAAAAGCATTTTGTGGAATGACCTGTGGATAATCACAGTGCAATGGCATGGTGCATAATCAATTTACATCAGCATTGTGCCTGAACCTGCAGCTTTAGATGCAAAGTACTTTATGACATTCAAAAAAGTTAGGTCCCTTCCCCTTTCACGTACACAACTGTCAGATCTAGCACATGCAGCTGAGGTCTGTAACTTTCATATCACTTCATCAAAAATAAGCTTCTAAGTTGCACATCACAAAAAAAGCAGCACTGTAAGTCATTAAACACTCCTGTAAACTTAATGTTATTTCACATCTTAACAGATGTTTCCAGAGAAAGGCATTTAACACATCAGAATAATACAGAGAGAGAAGCAGCAACTGTCTGTTGAATGGACAGGGACAACACAGGAAATAAGAAACATGGCAAGACTACATAATGATTTTAATGACTTTTTAATCTTCAACTGAAGGAGCTAGCATGATGAAGTTATATAAAACCTGTTGAGGACTAGGTAATTAGACCACCACACTGAAACTGTCAGGCATGACAACGGCCTGAACTTGGACCAAGGGAGGTTTAGACTGGACATTAGGAAAAACTCTTTACTGAAAGAGTGGTCAGGCCTTGGAACAGTCTGCCCAGGGAAGTGGTGGAGTCACCATCCCTGGAAATATTTAAAAGATGTGTAGATGAGGCGCGTAGGGACATGGTTTAGTGGGCATGGTGGTGCTGGGTTGACGGTTGGACTCGATGATCTTAGAGGTCTTTTGCAACCTTAGTGATTCTATGATTCTATGCCTCTCGTTCAAGGGGCAGCAGAAAACATGCTATTCAAAGTCTGGAAGAAATGCAAACTTTGGCAGCACCAGCAGTACTTGGGCCACGGGTCTTTTTAGCTGGATAAAACACATGCCATCTTTAACAGAAATATGATCAAATCAACATCAGAAACATCATGAAAGTAGAACAGGATGTGCTCGTATCTGAATTCTCAGAAAAGATAAGTGAGAAAGGTTGGTTAAAGCTCTGGCTGGAGGCAGCTCCTCCGCTTACCGTTTCAAGCCAGTGTCATGCCACCTGATTCCTACTGCGCTCAAGAAAAGAGGTCTCATTGCACATTACTATAAATTAACGTGGCTAGATAAGAAGAAAAAGAAATCCAGCTCCATCACATCTTGTTAAAGAGTGAAAGAAGCAAGCAACCATCAAGACCTGCTGTTCTAACTAGCTCAGGTCAAATGCATATTTGATCTAATACAATCATCCAAAGATTCATTACTGTGAAACCAACAGTTTTGGAGGGGTTTTAGGTGCAACAAGCCATTTTTTCCTAGGTCCTTGTTTCCACAATAAAAATTGATCAGCACTGAAGTGCTAGCTTACTTCTCCTGTAAATGAAAGTCACTTACTCAGGTAGCATTGAAAACTACTGTGATGGAAACACTTTGTTTTTTCTGTTAGAAAAATTGAACACAATTGGTACAAGTGCTGTTGACCATAAAACCATGTGAAAGTTACCTAGTGTGCAGAGTTTGGATAACATATTATGTTATCAATAACATATTATGAAATACATCCTTATGAGAGCACCTAGACACCCAGAATTGTTTCATTCTATATACTTGTGGGTTTAGGACTACAAAATCTTTGCTTGAAATATTGCCTTATGTTTTTATTTTTAAGTCAGACTGATCGAATACATGCATTTTAAATACATACATAGTTTGAAAAACATGCATTTCTCAGATACCAACTTATCAGCAAAATAGAAACTCATCTCTCAGTTTAACAGCTACCCTTTAAGTGACAAAGAAGGAAGAGGAAAAACTCCTATTTGAAGAATAAAGCCTGGTTATCAAAAGTATAACAGACAGTTACTGTGACACTTGCTTTTTTTTTTTCTTTGCCCTAAAGGAAGTCTGCAAAATGCTTAAGTGAAGCCAGGCCTCAGCAGATCTTTACTGGCATGAAGGCTAACAGTGTTAGAAAGGAACTGAACTTGCTAAACGTGTTTCCTCGGATGTTTGCCACGACGTGGCAAGAGTCAGTTTGCTTGGGAGGGAGAAAAGCATGCATTTTGGTATACTAAAGGGGCACATTTAGAAGGTGAGTGTATTGAGGAATGATCTATGAAAACAAAATTATTTAACCGAGGGCATACCAAGAACATGCAATGATTTGAGCCATCATTCTTTCGGCAGTGCTGCCTGTGGTGCAGAAAGGGCTATAGCGCAGTATGCCTTTCCTGATACAGAATACCAGCACTTGTTCATCAAATTGGGATTCTAGCATCCATTTCATGGGTCAAGAACTGGATGTTGAGTAAACTACTTCGAGTTTAACAGGAGGCAGAAGTTTTCCAGTTGAATAATTTCTTATTTCCCATACAGCTCATCAAAACGCATACCCAAATGCCCTTGATGCCCTGGTAATTGTATTGCATACATTAGCACTTCCACGTACATGAGATTTCCATCATAAAGTAAACCACCTAAATCACTGAAATGGTCTCAAAACGTAAATGAACTTTCTGAAGGTGACAACACCAGGGCAATATCTAAACATCTTCAACACAACCTCACCCTGTCTCTACCAATCAGCCCATATACATTTTAATCTACCATCTCCTGAGCACTATTCAGCTGCTAAGCATTACCACACTAGTGCATAACTTACTTATATGCCCAGTCGTTAATTTGTCAGTTTTCAGCAACAAGCATATGTGAAATACACAGCAATGCACCAAAGAGATCAGTGACTAAGAGCAAATTGGGATGGTTTAAGAGAAGCATCAGCAGAGGAAAATTCCACTGCTTTGCAAGCAATCACGTAGCTCTCAAGAACAGTAGTACTCATCAGGGAGGAAACAGTTCACTTTCCCCCTCCCCCGAGTGCTGAATTTCTCATCTGTGGTTACCCCTCAATATGCTCATCCCAACCAACATTGGGTAGGTGTTTCACACCGTTCAGCAGGAACCGATTCAGCTCAGCAAGGAGAAGAAGTGCCCCTGGCACTAGGGCAGTAGCCAATCATCGGCAGACAAATCACCTTTTAAATGGATGGCTGCTCCTCATCGCAACTGTTTATACTCTGCGCAGCAAACTGCGCACGACATGCCATTGCGCGAGTTCACAGCGCAGTGAGTACTCCGTGCCGCGGGGTCAGGCTCACCTGCGGAACTCTGCGCCAGCCATTAACGGTACCAGCGCAGAGCCCAGCTCCTCCAAATCATCCGCCCACAAACGCAGGGGAGAACACACCTGCTGAGGGATTTATTTTCCCTCTGCTCCCGTTCCCCGGGGGAGAGGGGTGCTGGAAACGACAAACTCAACTCAGTACGGTGCTTGTTCCACCGTGGGCTCAAGACGAGCTGCGGGTGCTGCCTGGGGTGTCTGGTGTCACTGCAGTCAGTCGGTGAGCAGCAAACTCAGGCCGCCCGTGACAGCGCCAACAGCCAACAGCCCGCGAGCAAACCCCAGAGCATCCAAGTTTCCAGACGTTCCTCTTCACACACTGCGTGCCGCAGCACGGCGAGGGCATTTGGATAACGCTCTCCGAAACCACTACTGCGATGACTTGCATGGCCCGGTACTCCAAACTGCTGGACGTACCCCCGGCAAGCTCGCTTTCTGCAGCGGGGAGGGTTACTGACACGCCGTGCCGTGCCCTGCCAGCACGGCCACCCCGGCCCCCGGGGACGGTGGCAGGCAGGGCGCGCCTTCGCGCGGGACACCGCTCTGCCGCCGCACGGGAGGCAGCGGGCCGTATCCCCCCCTCTCCTTCTGCCCCCGGCCCGAGGAAAGGCGCCGGCGAGGGGATCCAGGCGCCCCGGCGCTGAGGGGCTTTGCCGCGGCGGGGCTCCCTCTGCCCCGGGGCGCGGCCTACGCCCGCGCTGCCGCCCGCCAGC
>VZTQ01000211.1:251640-357597 GCA_013400755.1 Pelecanoides urinatrix | reverse complement strand
GGGAGCTGGTGTGTTGGGAGCGCTCTGCGCCGTTAGCGCTAAGGTGCAGGGAGGTCGTCGTGGTTTTAAAACAGCAGCCCCTGCCATTCTCACAACAGGAGTGCATTTGGGGTCCGCTGTTTGGTTTTAGTTTTTTGTTTGGGTTTTTTTTTTTTTTGGTGGGTTTATTTTGTTTTTTGACTGTGTGGAATCTGAATTTGAATGTGGCAGCCTGGCTTCTGTTCCCATCAGAAAGGTGAAGGTTTAGGAAAAAGGGGATCAGAAGTGCGCACGTGATTTGGAAAGACTTGGGAGGATGGACATGCACCCTTCTCATCTGCTCGCCACCTGCACATAGCTCTCGGTGTTGTGCATCTCTTATGTCACTGTGACGTGGTCAAGATACCTTGCCCTGCCAGCTTGCTTTTCTGCTGTACGTTTTAGGATACATTTCTGCTTTGATGGTTACTGGTCTAGCTCTCATTTTGCATGGCCTTTCATACTAACCAACTGGTTTGCCTTTTGGAGGAGCTGTACAAATTGCATTCAGCTTACACTTTCATTTTCTGCAGTGGAGAAAGAACCAGATTTCTGTGGTATTTAGTAAGTGAGTTTTAAGCTAGTGTGATGCTAACTGCTCTGTTGCTAATATGTGCAAGTACAGTTATTCCCACTTCCGTCCTTTGGCCCACTCCAGTTTCTGCACAAAGCGGTGAAGTGTGTGAAATAGGAAGAAATGACCCATTTTGGTTTCAAGGCTCAGAAGACTTCTTTGTAGTCACTAAAGTTTGCTCCTTTAAGAATTTTATTTCTTTCCTGCTGGACAAATAATGTAATTAGAAGTTGAAGAGGACACCATACGTTAATAGGAAAAGCTGCAATTTTGCTTATCTATACAAAATACGACCAGGTGAAGGGTGTTAGAGTTGATTTTCAAGGGCAAAAGCAGCATTAAAATGCTGCTCAGCATATTAAATGTAAGTACTTTTATGGATAAATATCTGCATTTGGATTTGGAATTCTGAAAAAATTATTTAATTTTTGTAGTTCTGAGGTTTTTTTGCCATTGGGGTATAAGCTTTTTTCATTTTGTTTAACTTTTTGGACCAGGTTGCCTGAGGAGATGGTGTGGATTTCCCATTCAGCATCAAGACTTTCTGTCCACCTTGTTTCTTAGATACAGCTTCCAGGTTAAATCCTCACATCCTGTCTACCAAGGATATAACAACAAACATTAAAGGGTTTTGCAGTAATGTCTGCAGTTTTTCTTGAGCTTAATGTCTGAAAATGATTGACCTCGCATGATTACCCAGGCAAATGAGTTTGAGATTTCAGAAATACTTGTATGCTGTACCTCCTGACCCTGTGCAGCTGAACCGTGGGAGTCACACTGCCAAACTCTGCTAGGGGAGACGAGTATGGTTATACTTTAGTTGTCTTGAAAACACAAGGGAATAACCAGTGCTCAGTTGTCAAAAGGTTGTATAATTACACTGCTTTCATTACACTTGCATAACTAAATTTGTGGGTGTGATTAGAATTGCATAAAGTTTACGTTAAGGAGCTTCTTAATCTTCTCTTGTTTTAGACTGTGAATTTTTTTTTTTTTTTTGTTAAATTACCATTGGGCCACATTGGTCCTATTCTAATGACGTTTTTATTCAGGCATTCTGACTTCTGAAGGAGTTACAGTACTCTTTAAAGTCAAACGCTAATCTGAGTTGCTGTCTGACATCTGACCCTGAATCGCTTCAGGATCTGTTTTCTGCTTTGAGGGAATTTGGGAAAGCACGGTGGACACACGGCATCCTTTCTGCGCTCCTGGGTTGATAACAGCTGGCGTGGTGTCGGCACGTAGCAGTGACGGGGAACTTTGCCCGTCTGCTCTGTTGCTGGGATTCCTAGCGTGGCAAACACCGGTTCCTCTGTGCATGGTTGCAGCGCCAGGGATCAGACATGACGATGTTATGCCTTCCAGAAAGACAGAGAAATAGCTATTTATTAACTAAAATGTCAGTGTTTCATGATAGAGAACTGTCAGGACTCGTGTACTTAAGCCACAGCAACGTAAGAGTGGTCAATGACAGTTTTAAGAGCGGAGTTTGTAGCTAGGGATCTTGTACCCATTGTGAGGTGCTAGTGAGAGTTTAGTTTGTATACGACAAAATTTGGTTTGATGGAAAGTTTGGGTTTTTCCCATGAACAGTATATGGTTGGGCTGTCTGTTGCCTGATCATATAAAATCATGTCAAAGTTTTGCCCTAGCATAAGTGAGGAAAAAAAGGAGATAAGGGTGTCACTGTCCACTTCTTGAGAAGGCTCCAGTGAAGGCAAGCTTTTTGTAAAATACTCCAGAACTGCTGCAGACTACTTCGTGAATGTTCTGAGAAATTTTTAAGTCAGCAGCTTTTAGTTTCTTTTCAGCCTTATTCTGTCTTTGTAGCTTCTTCCCATTTTTTTACTGCTGAGGAGTGATATTGTACATTTTTGGCATCCTCAGGATCCAGACCCCAGTGCTTGGGATTTCTCTGTAGCCTGCGTGGAGGTGCTGGAGGCTCCTGACAGAGAGAGGAGGTGTGTCTCTAGCTCCTGTCCCCATGTCACCAGCGGGGACAGATGCCACTTGCACCATGTACCCATGCAGAGGGATGTGGCTAGCAAGGCAACTTGTGCTGCCCGAACATTTCTTTCAACAGACATGTCTCTGAGGAGACGGCTGTGGACTGAGCAGAAGAGTTGCGTTGTCTTATTTGAGCCACATCGCATCGAGGTGGAGGGCTAAAAATATGGGACAATGTGGCCATGTATGCTCAGTCTCTAGTCCTGTCGCTAGCTCTGCCTGTGGTCTTGGGCAAGACCTCGTCTCAGATTCCTTGTCCATAATATGTTGCCAAGATTTTCCAGATTTTTTGAGTGTTAGCATTGATGTTTCCAGGGTGGGGTGGTCATGTTGGGTGTATGGTGCTATGAAAGTGGGAAATGTGTACCCTAGCATCAAACTAGTGCCTTGATACGATGTGGTGTGCGTGGGGCTTTGAGTGTCATCAAGTCTGCCCTAGCATCTGTGCAGCGAGGAGGCATCATGGCAAGGTGCTTGGCACTGCCTGCAGATCAGCTGCCACCGGGGAAATGCTGACAAGTTTTTAATCACCGAGTTTATGCAAAATCAGTCTTTCTGCAAACTTAAATGTTTCTTTCAGGTCCATCTGTGCGACAAAGAGACGTCCTACCACATTTGTCTGGGAGCAACCTGCGGACGTGTTTGCTGTTCTTCAGTTCTGGTTTCATTTTGTGTCGCTTCCTGCGCACAAATTTCAGCTGTGACATGCTTGCCAAAGGCTGAGGTCTTAAAAATACAGGATTTCATATCATTGTAGATCTTTAAAAATGACACTGCTGGGTTCCAAGTTTAGAAACTGTCCAGTACTCTCTATTTAATTTTCTTAGCTTACAGGTGAAAGTAAGTTGTGCCCCTGCCGAGTGCCAGCCCCTTGAGAAGACCTCAATATGCAGGGTCGCACTTCACCATATTTTACAGGGCTGCATAATTTGTATTTTATGTAGACCTTGCCACATAACTGTCCAGTTTTTAGGGAGCTTGTGCAAATGCAGAGGTGTCGGGGAACCGCGGTCTCTTGGTCCCTGTGACCAATGTCTGGAGCGCTTCGCTTGAAGCTTCTCTTGACATCCAAATGTCTGTAACAATACCAAACGTGCATTAGCAATAATAATAATGTCTTTTTACAAGCAGAGAGCTTCCATACAGAATATGTTGGGTTCTTGAATCACACTTTTATGAAATGTTTGAACTAGCTATGACTTTGGTATTACACTGAGTGATACTAACTGAAATTTAAGTTATCTTGATGCAGTCAGTTTTACCTTTTAACATGCCTTTTTTGCTTAAGATTTTAGGCAAGAAGTGCCCGGTAATGAACTCTCAAAAAAAGGCAGCAGACTCCCATGCACATGAGCTAATTAAAAAATGCTGGTTTGAAACTATTGCCCTTTAAAAGATGAAGAGAGAGCAGGGTTTAAACACCCCAGCTGCTTCCATCCTAATAGCATTAGCTCAGTAGAATAAAGCTGAAGTTTTGACTTTCATCAGGCTGGACATTGAGAGGCGGGGGGGAGAGATGCAAGACCCATTTCTGTCATTTGCATTCAGAGTGATGGCTTTGATATTTTGCTTTCTGTTGCCTCTCCCTTCTGCTTCTAATCTGTCTTGGAAAGAGGGAGAGAGGCAAGTAAAACTCCCAAGCCAACAAATAACACAGCTGGAATAACCTCTGCGCATACTTTATGGGAAAGCACAGGCTTTGTGATCTGTCGCACCACTAGGAGATGTGAATTATCTGTGATTATTAATCATAATTACATGTGATTATTAATCCATATGAAAAATACACAACTCTACGTGGCGCTTCACTGCACTTTTGGAGAGGGCTGTGCTCTGAAGACAGATGTAATATCTGTGTCTTGAGGGTACAGCAGTCAGACCCTGTATGGAGATGGGAATGACAGGCTACGTGGATGCAACCTGGGCAAAGAGGGCTGGCTTTCAAAGCAGGGTCTTTACCTGACAGCAGATGTAGGCACTGCCTGTAAGAGCTAACAGCTGTGACTGATGCTGCTTAGAGAGTAAACAAGCTCAGATGAGCTGATTTTTTTGTTTGTCGTGGGTTACTTGATGCTGCTGTTTTCCCAGCTATCACTTGGGATAACTGTTTATTGACAGGTAGAAACTTAAAATTCCTTGGACTGTCCTGCGGTGCATGCCTGCCAAGTTGACTGGCATTTCTTGCTGCTTTCTTCTCTGGGCTACAGCACTTCAGCAAAGGACCCCTCGAGGTGTCAAGCCACTGTTTAGGAATGTGCCAGCTGGTGACCACTGAGGGGCTGGGGACTCGCCTGGGACTGACCAACGGGTGTTTTATCCCAGGAGCGCTGCCAGTGGAGTCCGACAAGCAGCTTTTTTTCCTCTATGCTGCTCGCCTTGAGATCCTTCCCATGTGGGTTTCTGTTGATGTTCCCTCTTCCTCAATCCAGGTGTCTCTCACCCCTCCTCGCGTGCAGTTGGGGGGCTCCTCTGCTTTGCCACTTGCAGCCCTCCTCCGGTGCCAACATGGTGGCCGCTGCTGGGGGTCTTGCTGGAGTTGCAGAGCCCACCAGCCCCTTCCTCTGGGGGGGACAGGCAGCAGGCTCGAGGAGGTCCTGCTCCTCCTGGGAGGGGGATCGGCCGTGTGTCTGGGCAGGGCCGGGGGGCTTCCTGCAGCGGGGAGCCTGGGGAGGGGGCAGCCGCCGCTATAGCCTGCTGGACCTCTGCCTGGAGAGATGCTGCCCCTGGTACCACCCAGCCTCGTTGGCGCCTAATGCCTGCGCATCCTTGGAGGGCTGGGCTGCAGGTACAAGTCTGGTGCTGTCTAGCGAACAGGATTTAAAAAAAAGGACGAGCAAAATAATTCTTATTGCTAAGTAAGACTTCAACTTCTTTTTCCCATAACCAAAGCTTCAGTTATCTAGACAAATCAACAGCAAAACCCAAGGTATTTATACCACTTAGCCTTTCAGCTAAACTTAAGCATAAGAAGATGTTCAGGAGGAAAGTATTTCCTTTACTGTGTCAGCTTGGATTCAGCATAGAAGAAGAAGAAAGAAAAAATATGTAAAAGGCATTTTGAGAGTTGTGTTTGCAAATAGATAAACCAGAAACAAACATGAGCGGCATTAGGGATGACTCAACATGCAACTCGGCAGCAGGCGTAATAGGAATCCTTAGAGTGGGCTTCCTTCAAATAATAGATTTAGTGCATTTACGTAAGTTCTGTTTGAAGTGTACAGGCAGTAAACAGCAATTCTGAATTAGGACAGATTTTTTTCCACATTAAAAAAAAAAATCATCACAGTAGCAGAAATTTCAAAGGCTCCTTCTTTAAAAGGAGGGGTTTTTTTTCTTTATTTTTTTTACTCAAGAATAAGAGCTTTAAAGAGATACTTGGTTTTTATGGCATGAAATGCTTTTCATGTATTGCTCTGGACTGTAAATTCTCTGAAGGCTTCTCTCATATTTTTTCTTACATAAATGGAAGTGTAGCTGAGCTTTATTCATCTGAAGGTCCTGGATGAAGCACCCTGTGCCTTAAAAAGGAAGCTGTATTATACAGGAGATCAAGAACTGAACTTTCCTTTTGTTCTTGTAGGCGTTTGGAGATAGGGAAATGGTATGTGCAGGCTAGGGCATGCATTAATATCTTGATTATATGGATGAAATTGGTTTTGTAAGGGTAACTCTAATAGGGCACATTTTAGATAATCACACAGTAGGTAAGCATTACGCTTGTTGCTACAGAGGAGGAATAAGTGTGTGTCACAACAGCATAGATACGTTTACAGCGGCAGTTTGGGTCCTGTTGGTTATCAGGGAGTCCAAAGGAGGCTGCCAGCCTTTCTACTTTATTTTTCCTGAAAGATCTTTGCAGAAAGGGGACAAGGACTGACAGAGCACTGGGGACTCCTACACTGGGCAGCTGTGTAAATAAAGCCTTTCTTGCAAGTGATGAGCCTTAGTGCTACGGAAACTATCCTGTTTTCTAGGTAATGGTGTGATTCTAGTCACGGTTTGAGGCTGGGATTCTGTTTTGTTGTTTTTTTTGAGTAGAAGTTGAGATCTGATCAGCAGATATGGTTGAACTTCTGATAAGTCACTGATGATTACAGTCTTTGCCTGTAAATTATTCTCTTTTTCTTCTTACACCAAGTAGCGATCCTCATCTCTAATTGTGGTATTACAACAGGTGAAGAAAGTTTGCTTAACAAGTTGACATTGCTTTGCTCTGTAAAGGAAGGGTTTCGTAATGAAATAATTATTGAATTAAGCAGTGTTTCCCACATACCACGTTTTGTGCTTGATCTGTTCTGTTTTCAGTAGTTTTTCATTTTTTTGGTGTAGCACTGGTGATAAACTGGGAAATCAAAGACTTTGTAATCACTTGGCACTACTTAAAAAGGCACGTTTCTCTCTTCTAAGCAGTCATGGGGTGTAATCTATTGTAGGTATTGAATTTGTATAATTAATAGCTTTTTGTCTGTGACTCCATCTTGCTTCAGTCAGTTGAGGTGTATGTGCACATGTGCGCATCTGTGTATCATGCTGGTGCCTGCTCTGTAAGGATAGGTTTGCTTGTTTTACCTTAAAAGAGGGACTTAGTATCGCGGTATGTTATAAAATAGGCTGATGCTACATAGTCTGGAAAAAAGTGATATGCAACTGTGAAGAGAGCTCTGCAGGCACACGCTGAGTGCAGCAGAGTGGGACCTCCGCACCAAGCCCTGCGTCTCTCAGTTGAGGGGTCTCTCTTCCTAGCTCTGGATCCCAGAGAGGAGGGAGAAGGAGGGAGAGGGATACGGGTGGTCAGGAGAAGGGTTGGAACTGAGAGATGCCAAAGTCTGCCTCCCTCTTTGAAGGAGGGGATATCTGCTTTTTGGGAGCTAGGAACATAGTATTATGTGACGGGAGTATGAAACTTGGCCACTTTATGGTAACAAGTACTATGTCCTGCTTTCAGAACCAAAGGGACTGTGAAGAAGAACATCATTAAAAGAAGTCACATGGTCAGCTTTTGATTTTGGAAGACACTCTGTTATCTTCCTGATGGCCTTGTTACAGGGGGGAGGAAAAAAATAAAAGGGTGAATGTGCCATCAGACGCGCTGCAATATTGGATCGTGCTTCAGCGCCACGTACAGTGCTGCCTGCTAGTTCCCAGGCTGATCCCTTACATTCTGCATTTCATCAGTTACGCGTTTTTAAGGTGGCAGCCTCCGAAAAAGTTGTGAGGGAGTCAAATGTGGGGCTAATCCTTTAGAGAGTCTTCTTGAGTTACTTGTGAAAGAAACAGATGTTGCAGATGTCTCTTGCTCATCTTTTTTCTTTTTTTGTTGTTTGTGGGAGGGGTTTCTTTTTTTCTTTTTTTTTGTGTGTGTCTCTCCTGATGACTTTGTGGGGGGGTAAAAGCTTAAGGTTTGGCACTAGCAGGAAGCTGATGATGTGGCATGAAAAGACAACATGGTGTACTGCTTGCATTGTAAGATAAACACTGCTGTCAGCTCAGACTTCAGCGCTGTTCAACCTCTGTTCATCCAAATTTCTGCTGGAGCTGTGTTAGAAGTCCCAGGGCTCTGTTCTCCTGTGTGGGAGAGGAGTCGGGCGTCCCTGTCCTCGCGGTGATGCTCGTGATCAGTCTTCAAAAAGATGTGAGCCCAGCAGCTGGCCGCAGCACCGACGGGTTGTCACTGTCTCCTGAGGAACAGGATGAATTGTGTCCATATCCCAGGGAATGGATTGGTTTTAAAAATCTGTGGGTTTATTTTACTGGCCCCACCAGTGTGTTATTAATTTAATTGCTGTTCGGTTTCTGAAGGATTGTGGAGGGGGCAGGGAGGGGGTGGAAAGATCTGTTTTAAACTGCCCTCTTCTTTAATTCATGTCTTGTTTGTGATGTATTTTTACCAGCAGCACTTTGCGATCCAACTGCCACTTCTAAATGTCATTTACTTGAGTAAAAATATGTAATTACATTTCTAAGTGTGACATAAGTGACTGAATCACAGAGTGCTGTTTGAACAGCAGCTTTCTTATGACGGGAGGGAAGGTTTATGAAGTCCAGGGTATGCGGTAATACAAGCGTAGCAAAAATACTCAAAATCACCTGTTTGCAGGTTTTCCCATCTCCCATTAGGCTTTTTATTAGGAAAATAACTACTTATAAATCCCCCATATTAAATAAAAATGGATGAACAATATTTGGTTATCTCATGTTCTCTGACATTGATTTGTGTTTTTGATTGAAATCAGTAAACCAGTGCTTCCCAGCGCTCCTTGAAGAACAGTCGCTCACGCACCTGTTGACCATACGCCTTGAAAAGGGGGTTTGTTGGAGTCCAGTAGGTTTTTTTTCAGGATTAATACTGTCAAAAGCTTTTTCAAAAGATTGCTTGATTCAACTTAAAAGCTGATGCAAATCTCTCATCTTTTTGCTTGTAAAAGGGGTAAAGGAAGAAATTTTGCATTCACATGTATTTCTGGTGCTCCAGAAAGCAAAGTATGTAATTTTAACAGATGGACCAGCTCTCACTTTTTATAGTCGCAGTTTGTTCAAAATCAAAAGAGTCATTTTAAGTAACGAAATGAAAGTCTGCTGCATCTTCCTTTTGATACTGTATGTTTAAATTGCCGTTAAAGAATTTCATTTGAATCACCATTGGTTTTCATACAACAACGTGACAATGTAAATCCAAAATACCCACTGATCCATGGGCTGAACAACATTTGTAAGCCTTCAGGTTCCATTCTAGTTAGCAGAAGGTTCAGTTACTTACACTCTACTGGGTTTTTTTCATTGCTGATGCCTTTATCCTAAAGAAGAGAGAGAAAAAATTGCAGTGGCTTAATTCTGCCAGGACTGTCATCCATTACTAATTCTCCGTCATTGTTCTCTAGGTGGCAATTTGGGTGCTTATTGAGAATGTGCCTGCTGGTGTCCCTCAGCAGCAAGTGTGTGTGTGTGCTCGAAGTGGGAACGTCCCGGTGTTTCCATGGGCTATGCTATTTTCAAACCTTACAGCTGATGTTTTGCTGTTTGCTACTTGGCATCAGTAATAAAAGCCTCCTGCAGCTTCAGATTTTTGGTCTTTCTGGTTGTGTGCGAATGCGTGTCTTGCTTTTTGCTACTCGGCGTGTGCAGGCGTAACCCCGGTCGTGCCGGGTACGCGGGCGGTAGTGCAGCCCACCCGTAGGAGCTGACAGAAGACCTGTCCGTCGTCTTGTATGTTCGCAGCACATGGGTTTTGTGTAAATGGGAACTAGCACCCCAAGTTTAAAGTTGATGACCTCCTTAAAGTTATTAATACCTTTCAGTTTACAGTTCTTAACCTGCCTTTTTTTCATGGGAGAGACGAGGTTTGGGTCTTGCTGCTGGACAACTTGTGTATGACATGCTGTAATAAAACTTCTTCAAACAACAGACTATTGGAAAAGGCCAAATATTAGCAGTGCTCTTTATATGCAACAGTGCTTGTAAAAACGTATGCGTAGCTGTTTATCTCATTGCCAAGGTTGGGACTCCTATGTAACTTTTCAACTGGATAGTTGTCCACAGTGCATGGGCTTAACTTCCTTGGAAAACTTAAGCCCCTTTTAAATTTCCTGCTAAGGCCAGGAGGGGCAGAAGTTCAACTGACATAAAACTATGCTGAATGAGTAATTCCCCGTGTGGACTCTCTGGAGAAGGATCTTTTCAGCCTCCTCTGGGGATGTCTTTATAAAAAGTTGAGTTCTGTTAAAGTTTTGTACTAAATCAATAAATAAGTTTATGATCAACAGCTGCTCTATTATTAACTCCGAGAATTTCCTATGCTCAAATTTCAGCTAGAGGATAAATTTCTCACTTAGAGAGCAGATACTGCCTTTGTCAACTATTCAGTCTCCAGGCCCTCTCTCAATTCTAGGTTTTCTTATCAACAAAAGACAACCAAAACCTTCCCTAACCCTGCCTGTAATGACAGAAACGTGTCGTGGTTTATGTCTGTGAAGAACAGTGGGAGTGCACTCCCTTTGTGATGATCTCCTGAGCTTTCTACCAAATCCCTGGGGAGGAGTTTTCTCCAGAGTTTTAAATTGGCCCTAAACTTACCCAAATTGAGGCAGGAACATTCCTTTAATTCCCTGGGCAGTCATATGATGCTTAGTCTGCTAATACTGCCTTATATGGCCCGTTTGTAGACTACAACTCCCAAGAACCCCTGGTCTTTAAAACCTTGACACAGGCACAAAGTAATGACAGTACAGGTCTCTGGATCAGCACATCCTGAAGCAAAAAAATTTTTTTTTTTGTTATTGAACAGTTACTTTGATACCAGTCTTCCTGTGACTCTATTGTAACTATATATCTAGCCTTCGCTGTGGGGAGGAAAGCTTGGAATGTGAACCATGTGCACCCAAAACCCTAGAAACTTGAAAAACTTAAGTATATAAAGTATATGTGTTAAGTACATAAAAATATACTCGCCTTTTACATTTCATGTTTTGTGTTTTATTTGGAGTGGTATCGAACTTGGATGATTTTTCTTTTTGTAAGAAAACAAATAGAAACAAGTATTGCAAAACAGTGACGAGATTTTTTCCTCTCTCTTTTTCTCCCTGTTTTAGGAAGGCATGAGGTGCGGTCCTGGACAACAGCCACCAAGCAATCCTTGTGTCTCATGTGGCAAAAAGTGAAAGTGCAGCTGATGCTAAGCATGTCTTTCCTCGTTGCTGTTTTTTGGTATTGCAGAAGGCTATACAGCTTTTTAGCACAGCTACTGAAACGGTAGGTTTTTATTACGCAGACTTCAATCTTCCACGCTGTTGCTTGTTTTGGTAGATACTGACCTTTGTCAACTCCTCTTTGACACCTGTTTTATCATTTGGATTTCAGGTGGAGCAACTACCTTCAGAGAAAACTCATAAGTAATCTTTTTGTTGTCATTCCACATTCGTTAATTCCTCCCCCCGCAACTACCCTTTAGATGCAGAACAGCAGCAGGTAACTAATCTGTGAATCAATCTCGATTTAGGGAATCTCAGTGTGCTGACAGAAGTTGATCTGCTTGGTTATAGTGCGAGAGAATGGAAAGGAGAAACAAAGCAGGCCAAACACATGAGGGAGGTAAGAGTTAAATTTCAATCTCTGCGTGAGGATGGGGGAGAAGCAGTACCTGGGAAAGGAACAGCACTCCCAGCGCAAGCGGCTGCCGCAGCTACCAGAGCCTGCTCCACCGGCTGGCTGAAGGAAAAGCAAAAGGGACAGCGTAAACATGGGTCTAAATAAAGACTGCAGTAGAGCGGGTCAAAACGTAGATCGGACTTCAGTCGTGCATCTTCTCCGAATTCCCCCCTGTAGCACCAACGACCCATGCAGCAGCTTTAACAGGAAAAATCATCCCCAGTGCTACAGCCCCAATGGCTTGGTCTTAGGCACTGTCTCTTGGCCAGCCTTTGTTTTAAGGTTAAAATTCTCATTCCAGGGAGGAGTGAAACACACCCATTTCTCTGAAGGTCCCTGTGACAGCAGCCAGTGCTTGGCAGCCCCCCCAGCAGCCACCGAGCCCCCCTCTCTGCCTGTATCAGCTGCAGCCAGGGCAGGAGCTCACACCTCTCCTCTGCCAGGTTCGGTTGGTGCTCAGCGGGCAAGGACCAGCGTGCTGGATGGTGGCCATCCCCCGCCTTGCCGCAGCATCTGTCTGCTCCAGCCCGGTGCTACCGCGGCCCGGGCACTTCTGTGCCGGTGTCTTCCCCTGCATGAGGCCCTGCAAGCGGGACGCACGCAGGCTACCTGCACCCGGCAGCCCCTGCTGCCTCACACCACGCGTAGCTAGGACTAACAAGCTACTAATCTCACAGTTAACGTCCTCGTCATCCGCAGCATCAGCCGCTGAGGGGTGGCTGGAGACAGCCCTGGGCTGCGTGGGGAGGTGGCAGCCGCCGCTGCTTGTGGGCATCTGCTAATCTTCGGTGCTGCTTTTTTCTGATTATCTTTTTTTTTTTTTTTTCCTTCAATGGTTTTTATTCCTTTCCATGTAAGGGTTTTTTTTGGTGTTTGGTTTTTTTCTTTTCCCTTCTCTTTTTCCCTCTTGGTATCTTTGAGCTGCTAGCTGCGACTATCTCAGTAATTATACTTCTCCCTGGATTTTTATTTCTCTTACCTTTCATCATTTTAGCTGAAATAGTTTCTTGCAGCTTAGTAAGTTTTCTTTGTAACTGTGAATCAAGGTGACAGAGTTGTGCTGCAGTGAACCGGGCTTTGGGTCATGGATAGCTGAACTCCCGAGCCAAGGACCTCCAAAATTCATGGTTCACCACACGAGATACACTGTTCTCTGTCAACTCACCAACATGTTTTTCAGTTCTGTACGTTGTGTGTACGTGCTTACACCCGATAGGCAGAATGGCAGCTGCACGTCCCGCAAAAGACGTATGTTACTGCACGAGCAGTGGGCTGTTGGCAGGTATATCTTGGTGGCCATTAGGGGAGGCAGCATGGCAGAGGGCATGGCGGGAGCAGCGGTGCCTCCGAAGGGCCCTGACCAGCGCTTGCAGCTGGAGCAGCGCTACGGTACGCTAACTTGTGACAGGGGTGGGCCTCGGGAGCAAAGAAGAGCAAACATGTGTGTTATGGCTCTCTGTTTGAGCTGTGTTAAGCCTTAGTCACCAAGATAGGCTCAAAGACTGTGGGCTGGATTTTTACTTTTCCCATAAAACTTACAGCTAAAGTAGCTGTACCGGTGGTAGAGTAGTAGTATCTGTTTGCAGCCTTTCAGTACTTAAAGGGGGCTTATAAGAAAGATGGGGACAGACTTTTTAGCACGGCCTGTTGCGACAGGACAAGGGGGCATGGTTTTAGACTAAAAGAGGGTAGATTTAGACTAGATATGAGGAAGAAATTTTTTACAATGCGGGTGGTGAAACACTGGAACAGGTTGTCCATCGAGGTGGTGGTTGCCCCCATCCGGGAAACATTCAAGGTCAGGTTGGACGGGGCTCTGAGCAACCTGATCTAGTTGAAGATGTCCCTGCCCATGGCAGGTCGGGTGGACTAGATGACCTTTAAAGGTCCCTTCCAACCCAAACTATTCTATGATAAAACAAGCTTAGAGTCAAATCCAGTGAATCACCTAACTGTGATGTTATATCCTCGTATCCTCATTGTCTGGCATTTCAGACCAGCACAGAACAAATGTAGCACTGGGTCCATGTTTCTGATTATCTGATGATGGTGGGAACACTGACCATGAGATGCTGAGAGAGATGAAAAAGGCAGAAGGGGCAGGAGATGCAGTAGTAATGAGAGACACCAACTAGCCATCTGTACTGGCAACAACTGTGGGGTTGAACTTCAAGGTGCTGCCAACGACTGTTTCATGGATCAGCTTTTCAGGGAGCCTTTAGGAAAGGAAGCAACCCTTGCCTTGGTCCTGGGTAGCGCACAGGATCTGCCTCAAAATGTTGCTTTCTAATTTCTGTTGCTGTTCTCTGGAACAGGAGACAGCACATACTTCTATTCAACATCCTTGCAAGAACAACAAAGCAAAAAAACCTACTACAATTGCATACACCTTCAGGAAGGGAAATTATATAAAAACAAGGAAGTATGTTAGAAGGAAGCTAAAAGACAGCTAAGGGTCTTGAGTATTTACGGTTGGTATATTTGACATTTAAATAGCTTTAGGTCATGGTATTGGAATCACAGAGCAAATGCATAACAAGAAGGACTTAAGGGTGAAATGAAGCTGATAAGGCTAAACAGCAGCATAAGGGAGTTATGAGAAAAAAGAAGGTATCTTTCAAAAAGCTGGAGTTGTGTCCAAATGATGAACAGAGAAAGGATCCAACCTTGCCAGGTTAAATGCAGGAACACAGCAATGCCAAAAGTGCTCAGAACAACAAACAACAAGGCCAAAAGTGATTTGGAGGAACATGTAACAGAAGATAGTAAAAGTTTTAATAAATTTTCAAAAACATAGTGGGCAACAGTATGCCTTTCAGAAAATCCATGAGTCTTCTAGCTGAAAAGGAGACTCCTTTATATAGAGCAGCCAGTGGATGGCTGGCTATATCACATAGAAGTTACCACAGTAAGGAGCACATTTTAGGATGAGGTCTCATGAGGTCCTGAACCAGCCTAACCTGCTTGCCGTCCCCAAGATGGTCCCTTGCTTGTCTTGTCTCTCCCTTTTCCTCACCTCATTCTAGCTAAGCAGTCCTTCTCCCTCTTTTGTGCTGGCTCTTACATCTTCTGTTCGATGTGGTTCACCAAGATGGTGAGCTCATGGAGCCTTTCATCCTGAAGGACCCTTCTCTGAGCCACCTGAGCTTGCTGAAGCAGCAGGACACTCCCCCAGCAGGATGAATTCAGCAGGCTTACTATCGCAGTCAATGCAAGGTCAGAGTAGGGGAGACTATGCAGCTGAGAAGTGGTGCTGGGATGGGGTGAGGAAGCAACTGAGATCAAAGAGGACCAGGAATTGAGACCATCTTCTTGCCCCTTCAGGAAGCAAACTGTGAGACTGATGCAGCGGCCTGTGGAACTATTGAGTCCTCTTTCTAATTCTCTGCTAGTTTATTGATCTGAATTGTTTCACCAAGGGCTCAGATGAGAGCCAGAGGTAACGCAGAGGAAATACAGGGATTGTGTAGCTGGAAGAAGGGCCATCCACTTCAGGACAGAGCTGCCAGATCTGCTTAGGTCACCATTGCACGATGGATTCAGATCCGTGCAAGATGACCAAAAGGAGTTTTCTCCAGATGCCTGTCCCTGCTCTTTTGCTGCTCCATCCGACATGTTGGCACATGTTGTGAAGTGGTCGGCATTAATGCTATTTTGGCAAAGAAGTCTTCACTGATCTGTTCTGCTTTCGTTGACCACGTGAATGTTTACACTAGCGACAGTGCAGAGACTGGAGGAAGTCACTGGGTTTGGAGAGAGTGCAGAATCACTCTTAAGGGGCAGTGCCAGTGCGAGGTGTTTACAAAACCTATGAAGTTAGAACATTTTTGTGTATATGAAACTATAAATATACTCACTCTTTCCCCTAGCCCCCTCTTATGAGTAGTTTGGAATTGGACTCCAATGGCTTTGGTCTGAGATTTAAAATGTTTATTGCTAAATTTTTTTGGTCTTTTTCTAGGCATATGAAGAATTGTTTTGGAACTATCATATCAAATATCTGCGACAAGTCAGGAGGGACAATTACTGTGTACTAAGAGCAGTGCTTTTTCAGATATTCAGCCAAGGCATTCCTTTTCCATCATGGATGAGAGAGAGAGATATATTAAAGGTAAAATTCATTTCCTAAATGAACATGATTCAGGTGACCTTGCACAGCAGAAGGAAGCTATGTTCAATGTGAAAACCGACGTGTTTGATATAGAAGTAGAGGAGAATCGTTAGCAGAATTTAAAGAGAAATTTTTCAAACTCTTTGAACTACACTTAATTGAAAAAGCCTCCCTGATCTAAACGTACTGAAGTGAATGCGAAAGCCTCCCTGATCTAAAAGTACCGAAATGAACGTGAGTCTAAATGGTAAAAAAAAAAAAAAAGTGGATGTATAAATGTTACTGCTACCCTGCTAGATGTCACTTCCTTAACACAAAAGGATATCTGAATCCTCCTCGTCCACATCCGTGCAAAGTCCAGTGGCTCACTTGGGAGCAGCTGAGCGTGTTGCTGGAGCAGCAGGAATCCTGCCCTGGGCTCCAGGAGCTCCGGCAGGAGACAGCAGCGGGGAGGTGGGGAGCTATAGCTGCTGCCTGTGGGGATGCGTGTGCAAACTGGAAGGTATCTGCAATCCTAAAAACCTCAGTTTGGATATATCCAGCTTTTCCAGGGGTTATAAATTTTGCTGAGAGCATATTTTCTTCTTTTTTGGCTGCCCTTGTTTTACAAGTTTCTTAAGGACTTGGCAGTCAAATGGAGCCTCCTTCTTAACATTTGAGTTGTTCTGAAGCCCATTTTTTTTGTTGTTGTTTGAACTGTACAACCAAAGGACAGAACCACATCGTAAATTAAAACGTGTGTAGACAAGTTTATATAACTTCATATTCTATTTCTTGTTATGGTTATGATCTCTACTTAATTAGCTTTTTTTTTTTTTTTTTTTTTTTAATCCCCAGCTCCCTGAAAAGCTTTTGTATTCTCAAGGTTGCAACTGGATTCAGCAATACAGTTTTGGGCCAGAAAGATATGTGGGTCCCAATGCCTTTGGTAAATTGCGCAAATGTATGGAGACATTGAAGACAAATGTGAGTATTTAGGAAGTGGCTGGGGGAAAAAAAGCACTGAGAAATGAGTTGCGACAGAGTTAGGGAACTGCTCCTTGTTACTTATTTCTATGGCAGTCAGCCTCCCTCCCAGGTTCATAATGCTGAGCCATAGGCCATCTTCTCTCCTGCAGGGAAATCCAGCTTTTGGGGATCTATTAGGTTAAATACTAGGGGTCCCCCTGAAAGTTAGGGAAGCCATCCTCCCCACAGCTGTTAGTTGCTGCATGTTAATAGTCCTTGCCATCAAGCGGCTCCTGCAGCACCTCGTCATTTTGATTAAAAATAACAACATGCTGTATGAGATCCTCCTGGATTCCCAATGGGAGGGAACAAATGAATAGTGCATTTTCTTCTCAAACTATTGTCTTTCCTCACCTCTGTCTCCATGAAACATTGTATTTATCCAGTTTTGCTATAATTTCTCACTGTAACCTGAAGCACTTGATTACAAAGACCTGCCAGCCTCACTGCCCCCTCTGCTCAGCAGAGTCAGATTGCCTGCGTTCCCAACCAGAAGTATAATTCTTGCTTACATATTTAAAACTTTGGGAGTTTTAGTAGCCCCAAAGCCTTTTGAAACAGAGATAAAAATTTGGCCTGACAAGACCTTGCACCTTCCTTGAGCTCCTCCGGGGTTTCTGGGTGTCTGCAGTTGTGTGCACTGTGGACTGTTCCTCGCACACCACCACCCTTCTCCTCCCCATCTTCCTCCTGCCAGCAGTTTGCTTCGTATGCTCTCCTGGGTCACGGCCATCAAATGGATAGTGGTATTTGCTGGACTCCTGGGTTTTGGCCAAGATTGGGTTGAAGTGCTTCCCTGAAGGCATTCATTATCCAGTATATCAGACATTAAATTGTCACTTTTAATCCTACAATAAATACACCTTATGGTTCTGGCTTGTCTTACTACAGCCACAACAGCGTATTTTACTGGTACACATGTAAGCTAGTTCCTTTTATGTGGCCCTGTGCATATAAGCCACAACTCTGTAGTTTTAAACCCTATTTTCAGTGATAGTAATTGTTACTTAAAGGAAAACAACAAACCACAAAAAGACTGATTTAGCTGTAGAAACAAAGCATTGGTAATAAAAAGAGGGAATTAAAATAGAGATCTGGTCCTGTGCAACCCTGCTGTGCCACAGTGACAACTGCCTGTCTTCTTGAGACATGCCTGGTGGTTCTTGCGTGCAGTTATCATTTTGTTCTGGTCGCTTGTTGCATTTGCCAGTGTTAGGTTGTTGGGCTTTTATTTTTATCTTCTTGTAGTTCTTTGTAAATTGATGTTAGTTCTTGAAGCACTTAAACTGGATGTTTGTATAGACAAAAGTTTCAAGTCAGCACGGTGAACAAATGCATACAATTAACAAATTGTTGCAAAGCAACTGTATTATGCATTATGCTCTTATTGGGCATGAGGTCTAGCTCCCAACTTTATTTTATTTTTATAAAGATGCTGTTTGGCCAGTAAGAAGGATTTTTGCCTATTTTCACTAACAGAGTTTTATGGTACATTTAGTAGCGTGAAAAGTGCTAAAGAGCCAGCCCTGGGAGTTCAGGTTCTGCTGTATTTAACTGTCTACTTAGTTCTTTATTCAGCTGATACTCTAGGAAACCTGGTGTGTTTCCACAGAGTTTGAATAGCCAAATTTAGTAAACATTACTTAGTGTCTGAGGCTTATAGATGCACGTCTGCTCCAGCTGTGGTTTTAAGATACAGGGGTGGCGGGCAGTGGTCACTGCCAAAGGTATTTTAAGCCTTTCAAGGAGTATTAGTCATACACCTGCACACTTTTTTTCCCAAGAGGCTTGCTACACACCCCAAACTCATGACTCCAGACTTGCCTCCATTGACCAAGCCACAGAAGAGTGCCTGGTTGTTGGATAAGCTGGAGACATGTGCCTCTCTGCTGCCTTTCCCAGCTCTGTCATCATCTTGGGGCTGCTGCCTGCAGATGCTGCTGTGCCTGGGCCGTCTTGGTTGGCAGGTGCTTTACACTCAGGACAGGCTTTTCACTTAGGTATAGGGGTCCTCTAGCAAAGGGGCAGCAGTGGTTCATCCACTTGGTCTCACTTTTAACCTGTAAGGAGAGTCTTCAGGAATGTATGAGGAGATGGGGGATCTGTGTCTCGATTTAGTATTCATGGATAAATTAAATTTTTATTGTTGCAATTCACAGCTTATGACCACTTCAACATATAAATAATGCGCAGAATTAACTGAAATTCATTTGAATCCCAGTCATTGAGCATCATCTCTTACTGTGATCCCAAAAAACTCTCAGTTCCAGATGACTCTTTCTAGCCACTGTGTTCAGGATTGGGCGCTTTAAGCTTTCTGATTTGATACCCAGTCCAACATTGTCTCCTGGATGGGCGTGAGCACTGGCTTTTGACCCCTCTAGTGCAACAGAGAGCTCTGGAGCTCTCATCACCAACCATGAGCAGAATGAGAAATTCCTGCCCTGTTCGTGTCCCATGCGTGTCTTTGTCATGTCCCTTCTTGTGCAGCCAACTTATCTTGACCTCATGAGGTAGAACACACTAAAGACATACAAATGTGTACAGTTCATAATATCATGCTGGCTTGTCCAGTTTGTATAGGTTCCTTTTAATTGACGTGCTTCTGAATTGGGCTCAGCATCTGAAGAATTCAAGCTAGGATAACTTTAATGTAAAGGAAGATCACTGAATTTTGGAAGCCGTAAGTTAAAAACAGGTTAGGAGTCATTACTTAATCTAATCTTTGCTTATGGCCTAGTGTGTATGTCTGATGCACCCACATGGATTTCCTGTAACTTTCTGAGGTCCTTTTGGCTGTTACGCTCCTGTCAGACTCTTTACTGACAGCGATACCTGGATTTTCTATGGTGATGGAGAATGGCTTTTGTACAGGGGAATTACATTTAATTCCTCATAGACTATCATTAGCATCCAGATGCTGGGAGCTTTCTGTAGCAAAGAGCCTCAACTGGATAAATGGAAACTGAAATGTGTAAGGCTTCAGATTTCACTGCGGATCCCAAAGAGCCACCTGCTTGTTTGCACCACCGTTTGGCCACAGTAATGGTGTAGTACAGACTAGCAATTGTTCCTGTTTTGGAATCTTTCATATTAAATAGAATTCTTAATAATCTAATTAATATTCTTCTGTGTGCTTTCCAGTGGACTGAAATAAGTGCTACTAAAGATCATGAAGAAAGAGGAAACATGTGTAATACACTCTTTTCTGATGAGAGCAAGGAGCACAAACTATATGAGGCCATAAAGTTCATCATGCTCTACGAAGTTGTTGAAGCCTATGAGCAGATAAAGAACAGGGAAGAACCCGTACACAACCTTTTTAGCCTTCTCCTTGCTCGTGATTCTTCATCTGACCCATTGAGTTTCATGATGAATCATCTGAACTCCATAGGTGACTCTATTTGTCTAGACCAGGTAATGATATAAATGAAAAATACATCACAAAACTTATTCCATCTCTGACATGATTAGGTGAATATATCATACATCATCCGTGGTAGCTGGCTCATTATTTTCCTTCGGGATGTGGGGAAGAGGAGTGAGGATAGTCATTTATCTTCCAGGAAAAAAACTGTAGTAGAGTAAAATGGGGTGGACAGTTTTCTTGCTGGGCCAGAAATAAATGCTGCAAGCTATCCATGAGACATAGTTTAGAACAATGATACCTTTGATGTGTAAACTAATTTTAGATTATGCAGATTTGACCTGTTATTTTGCTTTTCCTATCTGTTCCACCATGCCAAACCCTCTTATCATCACTTATTTTTTTGCCTCTTTTTGGTTCCCAGTAGATCTAATGTCTGTTAAGAGTAGGTAATGAGAACCCTATTAATTGTTTACTGTTCTGTGTTAAGATTTTTTTTTCAATTTTGTATTTAGTAAGTACTGACTAAGCTCCACACTGCCACTCTGCAAATAGTTTCACTTCCCAATGGGTGAAATTATTTTTTATGATCAATTTCAGTTATCAAGTCAACTGTTGCATGTTGCAGTCACCTGCAGGAGCGGTTTGATTATAACTGGACAAGTTCTGCTCTGTCTGGCTATGCCCAAGGATATGAGTTTTTTCGAAAGCATTTTTCCAGATTAAACAATCCTTTGCAAGAAGTGTCAATGAAGATGCCAGTTCTCAAATTTCATATACATGAAGTACAAGGAAATTTCTCCTCGTGTAGCAAGTGATCACAAGGTGGCATTCCCATTTTTCAAGGTGTATCAATCTTTTAATAATAGCTAGTCCTTCGTGCTCCCCGCTAAGCTCTGTGAGCTGGCTTTGGGAGCAGGGTATGTATTGTGTCAGGTGGAAGAGAGATGTTTCCAAAGGGTCAAGCATTAACCAGAATATCCTCTACATGCCAAAGAGCAGTGAAAGGACTGCTGGAACATTGAGAATACCCTCCAACTTTTAATTTTCTTACTTCACTTACAGAAGGGCCCCTTTTATTCCTTATCTACTGTTTTGAAGCTAGGTGACTTGTCTTAACTTGGATTGTCTTTGGTTTAGGTTTTTAAGTCTAGAAATAAATGTCTTACAGACTTCTTTCATCTTTAGGTTGAACTGTTTCTTCTTGGATACTTACTTGAAGTAAAGATAAGAGTTTACAGACTGCATAGGTTTAATACTGAGGAATTTCAGGTAAACTATCCAGATGAATATCGAAGGGAATGGAATGAGATTTCTCTCCTGACTGAGGACGACCGGTACTATCACATCCCCCTTTTCAGAACGTGAAGGACCAATGACTTTTTTTTTTTTTTCCTTTGTATAATATAGTGAGTGACCAGTTCCAGTGAATTAGGTTTCTAATTGGCAGCAGTAAGATTTTGAGAATGCTTGTTAAAGATTACAAAATGATTTATGGGTTTATTGTGTAAACATTTTGCTTTCCCATTAACAGCTCAATTCACCACCAGTCAGCCATAAAAAACATAAAATATTTTGCTATATTGTCTGGGGGAGAAATGTCGTATTTGAGGGTTGTCAGACAAAAAAGCATGACAAAGAAGGCAAAGGTAATGCTGGGTTTTCCATTGTTAGCCCAAGGGTTTACTCTGTCATCTCTGGATGGGTTAAACTCAAGTTCCTAAAGCAATTACTGCTTTTCCCTCGTCTGTCTCTAGCTAGGGAGGAGGAATCCCACAGGAAGCAACTCCTGGGTCCCACAGTTTATACTCCCGGCTATTAAACTTGCATTGACTTGGGATGGGAGGATGTAAACTGGGGCCTCTGTGCAGCTGCTTCAAATCGCTTGTGGCTTCCCAGGTTGCTGGAACATCTCCCTCTGGGGATGGGCAGAGCAAGCAGCTGCAGGCTGTACTTACTTCAGACACCTGAAATTAGGCTGACTGCACTCAGCGCTGATATCTGAAGCTTAAGAAATGTTACACAGCAGGGGACAAAAAAACAACCCACATGCAAAAGAATACTGTGCCAGTGAATGGGAAGCTCTACTTTATAACTGAGGAAGGTACACAGGCTTTCCCAAACCTAAAAAGGGCAATATTAATTAATAAGTAACACGCAACAGAATTACACTCAGTAGCTGCCTATGGTTTTTGTGAACTCATAAATCCTTTAAGCACTGATTACAACATTACCTGCCAAGAGATATCAAGATTTCCTTTGCAATTAATCTGAGAAAGCTGTGTGCAGAATACATTCACAAACACTGCCTTTTCAGAAAATACTAATTTTCTATGCATTATGTACATTTAGCAGTGTGTATACGTTTTATCCTCTGTGTATATATTAATCTCTTTGTGTGAGATTGCTATCTTTAGTTTAAACGTCAATGTTTGAAGCAGTCTGTCCAGGACAACTAAATGAGATTTACTTTATTCCATGGAACATTTTGCCCAGTTCTCTTTTCTAAAAGAATCAATTGTGTTTTGATAATTTCTAAAAGGAGGGACCTTAATTTGAACAAATATTAAAATGATACAGCAGATCTTGCAAGATATGTGTGGAAATCTTACAATCCCACAGGCATGCGGTTGTATTGAAAAAAGTGGAGTTTTATTAAGAAGCAAAGCCTTTCCTTTCCTTATGCTAGAGCTATGGGGACAGGCAGGTTTGTTTTTGAACTCCAACAGGAGAAAATACAAGCCAGTAACAAAAATATGAACAGGGCCTCCAGGAGCTAAAGCAGTTGCATGAGGCAGCTAAATGGTAATGCTTGCAGTGCACGGAGACCACTCTGTTCCTTTGTCTAAAGGAAAGCAATTTTATCCCTTACAGTCCTTTTATTTGTATGTGTATGTATGTATATTTATAAACACAAACACTTGAGTTCTGTATTAAAACAATTCTGTTTCCTGAAAGTTTTTCTGAGTTCAGTTTTGTTCAATAATTGGTAGCTTTTAATTAAGAAGGCTTGATACATTTAATAATTTCATCTCATCAAAACCTGCATATCAGATATTTTATTCATTAAAAGAAACTTTTTTCACAGAATGAATTAATTTGCCTACTTAGATTTGGTTCTGCTCTGCATGTGGAAATGTTATAAGGCCTGAGAGTAGGGTATTGTTATCTATTTTGCATCAACAGTAACATTTACAGCTATCAATAAACTTGTCTATATTTTATTCTTGTTTTGGTACAAGCAGACATACCAAAAGAATTATGTATTTTTATAGGGGGCTTTTTAAAGGTTTGCATATTATTTATGAATAGGAATACAAAAGCATTATAGCTGAAAGTGTTAAATTGTCAAAATGTATATTTTTGTAATCTTGAGCATATTAATAGAAGAGGGTTAATAAATTCCACTGTCTGCGTTAGATCTTTATCTCACCAATTTGGATGTTTGCATCTGAACTACGTCCTCTTGGGCTCTCTGCCTTGTCCGTGGAGGGCCATGGCATGCAGTCAGTCAGGAGTGGGTCTCTAGAAGGGTCTGGGTCTCCTCACTGACTGTCGTGGGACCTGGCAGTGATCAGCATAAATCTCTCTGCTCTAGATGTCTGAAGTTAGGTGAGATTAATTTTGTCCCAAGAATCCAGAAAGGACATGTGGCCAACAGATCTGCTGGCTTATCAGATGTCAGAGTGCCAGCCGAATCACAACAGGAACAGAAATGGGATGTGAAAAAAGAGGAGCTTCAGGTGAGGATAACTGCAAGTCTTAGAGGTAAATGCAGAGAGAGCTCCACGCAGGATCTTAAGAAACACTGAGACAGATTTGGGGCTGCACTGAGTTTTCGTCAGGTTCTCTGATAATATATTTTATGTATGTATAAAGCAAAAAATTTATATTTTTTTCATATAAAGAAATATATGTATATATGCATATGTGTGTGTGTGTGTATATAAAAAAGAAAAATACCTAAAAAAGAAAATCATCCTGAATAAAGTGCATCTGGAACTAACTGGTACTATGGAAGCGACAGGTGCTGCAGCATCTTTTCCAGTCAGTGGCACAGACAAGCTTGCTGTACAAATCCAGAAGCACACAGTCACTACCAAATTTTTTTTAAATGCAGTATTGTAGGCAGCTAAAGTTTCAAGTCAGGATGTGTTTATTATTTTTTTCTGCTAGTTTAGAAAGAAAAAGAAAAAATACTGAAACCTCAGCAGTGGGTTTGGATTTTTCCCCAAACTTGAAAATGTGTGTTAAGAACGTAACAGAGCAGCTGAAGAAATGTGTATCTTTTATTATAATGGAGAAAAAAGACCTTGTTTTTGAATGTCATCTTTTTAAAAAATTGTGTCTCAAAAAATGTGTGAACCATGATCTATATTTCATTTTAACTCCAAAGCAAAATACTGGCAATCTCGATTCTTCTACCCTGACATTGCTTCTTGACTAGATTGTGGCTACTAAGTTGAAGCGAATTAAAAACCACCCAGTGTAGTTGTTTGTTACCAGTAAGTCTACCTGCTTAGTCTCAGGGTAGTGAGTTTAATGTCTAGGAAATAGTTTTCAAATGCAGTCTGTAATTTGCCTAAAGCACAGACTTAAGGAATATGTATGATTTCAACTTAGTTTAGGTGTCCAGAAAAATAAAGATACATCCGTTCTCTTCAAAGGACAGAAAATTCCTTCATAGTTTTTTTTGCCGGTGGCTGGATTTCCCTCTGTACTTCAGTAGTATTACAGCAGTCCCGCCTGTGACCTTGTTGTGCGATTGCAGCACTAATGTTTTTTGGAGTCTTCATTTTCCTGAAAAGTTCTTGATTCTGAAACAAAGGTAAACAGAATCATAGAATGATTAAGGTTGGAAAAAACCTCTAAGATCAAGTCCAACCGTCAACCCCACACCACCATGCCCACTAAACCATGTCCCTAAGCGCCTCATCTACAAGTTGGGATTTTGGTGCCACAGAAGCCCTGGTCCTTCCCTCTTGTCTTGTGAGGCTTTCAGGGTGCTTGAAGGTCTCCCTGGGAGGAGAGGAACTCCTTTCATGCTGGGTCTGGTTTCGTGAGAGGGCACGATACAGGTCTTTGGGGACCCCTTGAAATCATTTGGGAGAGGAGCCTGGCGTGGCAGCTGGGGCTGGAGGGGTGCTGCTCCTCACTAAGAGGCATTCATTCCTATTCACAGCATCCTTCGTGGCGTTACTCCAAACCTGACCTTGGCCAGGGGTGGAGCAGGCAGCCTTGCAGAGGCTTTTTCAGAGATTTGTCTGAAACTTTGCAAGGAAACCCACATGCCCCAGAGACAGGAGGTGATGGACCTAGCAGGGACATGAGATAAATGCAGGAAACCATTTCCCTGGGGCTTGGCTGATTTACATCTCTTTTCATGAACCTTTCTGTTGGGTTTGCATCAGCCAGGGCTAGTGGGTGAGAAGGATGGCTGGGGCATAGCTGGGACTGGTGGCACAGGGTTATGCATGCTGGTTGATGAGGGTGGGAGGGAAAAATGGAAAACATGAAAGAAGTAGGGTGGGTGCTGGATGCTTTCATCTTCCAGCACATTCCAATTTTGCATAATTCAAAGGTTAATGCCTCGGAAGGGCATTTAACCGAAACATCTTCCTCTTTAGTGAAGCGTTTGGCCATAGATCAACTCTTTATTGAAATGCAGACGCAACTTATTTGAATGCACTTGCGCAAGTTTGTGTGTAGCAACTGCTGAAGTCGATAGCCCATACAGCAGCTACTAACTCCCTTTAAGCCAAGTTCTCATGTTCAGCTGAATGTTTTCCCCATGGTAGTAATTTTAAGGATTGTGATACACTGCATCTTATAAATGTTGGGAATGGTCAGCCTTTGAGTTTCACATGACTCAAATCCAGCATTTAGCTATGAAGTATTTAGTGTTCTTTTTACCTAGCCAGTAGATGGCTTCCAAGCATAAGAAAATACTTCAATAAGCTCAGTTCTCCCAGCAATTCTTTGATTGTCACACTTGCCCAGATGATAGTGGTGGGTTGGTCCTGGCCAACAGCCAAGCACCCACACAGCTGCTCGCTCACCTCCCACACACACCTCAGCGGGACAGCAGAGAAAACGGCAGGAGCAAGAAAGCTTCTGGGCCAAGATAAAGACAGGGAAATCACTTACCACATACTGTCATGGGCAAAACAGCCTCAACTTGGGGAATTTAACTTAATTTGTTGCCAGTTGGCATAAATATTTAATTACTGATTTGGGTATTGGGAAATAAAAAAAGACAACGTTAAAACACTTAGGGAAAAAACATCGCTCCTCCTTTCCCAGGCTCAGCTTCACTCCAGACTCCTCTCCTCCGCCTTGTTATCACCACAGGGCACACTCCGTCCCTTCAGTGAGGCAACCAGCAGCGTGGCAGGGCTGCGGTCAGGATGTAGTGATATCTCTCTGCCCCTCCTCCTTTCTCACTCCTTTCCTGTGCTTCAGAGTGAGTCCTTCACAGGCTGCAGTCTTCCCCTTCAAGAAGGTACCTGCTCCAATGTCAGTTTGGGATTAAGTAACTTTTAAAACTCCTGGTAAGTTACAGTTTAATTACCACTTTCACAGAAGTCTATTCAGCTTTTTAAAGCTTCTATCCATGGGNGCCAACAGCCAAGCACCCACACAGCTGCTCGCTCACCTCCCACACACACCTCAGCGGGACAGCAGAGAAAACGGCAGGAGCAAGAAAGCTTCTGGGCCAAGATAAAGACAGGGAAATCACTTACCACATACTGTCATGGGCAAAACAGCCTCAACTTGGGGAATTTAACTTAATTTGTTGCCAGTTGGCATAAATATTTAATTACTGATTTGGGTATTGGGAAATAAAAAAAGACAACGTTAAAACACTTAGGGAAAAAACATCGCTCCTCCTTTCCCAGGCTCAGCTTCACTCCAGACTCCTCTCC
This sequence comes from Pelecanoides urinatrix, assembly GCA_013400755.1. Taxonomy (NCBI): domain Eukaryota; kingdom Metazoa; phylum Chordata; class Aves; order Procellariiformes; family Procellariidae; genus Pelecanoides; species Pelecanoides urinatrix. The sequence continues at coordinate 330,445 of VZTQ01000211.1, read as the reverse complement.
TCCGCCTTGTTATCACCACAGGGCACACTCCGTCCCTTCAGTGAGGCAACCAGCAGCGTGGCAGGGCTGCGGTCAGGATGTAGTGATATCTCTCTGCCCCTCCTCCTTTCTCACTCCTTTCCTGTGCTTCAGAGTGAGTCCTTCACAGGCTGCAGTCTTCCCCTTCAAGAAGGTACCTGCTCCAATGTCAGTTTGGGATTAAGTAACTTTTAAAACTCCTGGTAAGTTACAGTTTAATTACCACTTTCACAGAAGTCTATTCAGCTTTTTAAAGCTTCTATCCATGGGGAGGGGAGAGGAAGGAAAAAGCAAGTCTATGTTTTTGTTGTCTTCCCTCTTTGCTTCTTTAATGTCCTATCACATGCATCTATAGAATAGAATAGACTATCTCAGCTGGAAGGGACGTACAATGATCATCTAGTCCAACTGCCTGGCCAATTCAGGGCTGACCAAGTTAAAGCATATTATTAATTTGGACATTAGGAAAAAATTCTTTACTGAAAGAGTGGTCAGGCCTTGGAACAGGCTGCCCAGGGAAGTGGTGGAGTCACCATCCCTGGAGGTATTTAAAAGACGTGTAGATGAGGTGCTTAGGGACATGGTTTAGTGGGCATGGGGGTGTTGGGTTGACGTTGGACTCGATGACCTTAGAGGTCTTTTCCAACCTTAGTGATTCTATGATTCTATGATTCTATGATTAAGGGCATTGTCCAAATGCCTCTTAAACACTGACAGGCTTGGGGCATCGACCACCTCTGTAGGAAGCCTGTTCCAGTGTTTGACCACCCTCTCGGTAAAGAAACGCTTCCTAATGTCCAGTCTGAACCTCCCCTGGTGCAGCTTTGAGCCATTCCTATGCGTGCTATCACTAGATATCAGGGAGAAGAGCTCAGCACCTCCCTCTCCACTTACCCTCCTCAGGAAGCTGCAGAGAGCAATAAGGTCGCCCCTCAGCCTCCTTTTTCTCCAAACCAGACAAGCTCTATATACAGGACAGAGATTAGAATAGAGCAAAAGGGTCTGGAGGAAGAGACTCTGAAAGCAAGGGTTTAAAATCAATCCTGCATGTGAAAAATGGTATTAGCAAGGTTTGCCTTGCTTTCTGTAATAACATCTTTAGGACTATGGTAGCATGGAGGAGGAATAGTGATTTCTTGAGTTCTTGCAGACTGCAACAGAGGATAATGAGCGGTAGAAAAGAGATGGAGTGATTCTGGAGCTAACACAGGAGATACATGGAAGCTCAAGTGATAACTTAATGGTGAAGAAAAGCCATGTTGGTAGCAGTGTGAAGAAGAAGGTATGGAAGAGACATGTTTAGAAGTGAGCAAGTTCAGGCAGGAAAATTTAGCAAGTCCATGGGTACTTTCTCACTGTGTGTGAACTGCCAGTCTATGACTGGAGATGGGAACATTTTCCAGTGTAATATCCACAGAAGGTGTACTTGCAAGCTTTTCTTATCCTGCTGCCTAAAACATGACACATCCATAGATCACGCCTACCATAATTTAAGCTTCTCTCAGCCACCCTTTCGAAGTAGAGGCCTTCACTGCTGTGAGTGTTCTCCAGAAGTACAAAGGTGTTTCCTGCCTTTCCTGTATTGATGACTTCACTTACAGCTTCCTCGTTTGTGGGTTGTGTCCCCACATTTGGCTGGCATTTACAGCACTTCTGTTGCTGCACCAGCAAGGATGATACAGCCAAGAAACACTTTAGCCACCTTCTGTTGAAGTTTTGAATGAGACATGAGCGAAACCACATGCTCTTGTTTAACAGGCTGTGAAAAGCCCATGTAATCAGGGAGCCTGGCTGATCAAATTGAACCACGTATCTGTCTTCAGGGTCACTAAAAGGTATATTCAGGGAAGTGTTGCTGAACCTTATTAGCTGCCTCAGGTAACTTTGACATGGGAGCTTATGAGTCCTCAGTGATGGACAACTAGACCACAATACATTATCTAAGTAAGGAGAAAAGTGGGATTCAAACTTTAGACCCTGAGCATACCCAACAAGATGAATTTCTTCACATCTTAGAGGTGCCATAGCATTTGGTGTGAGCATAACTCCAGAAAGCTGCAGATACAGGTATCTGGAATTGAGACATTCTTTAGAACTTGCACCAAAGTCACCTGGACACAAGCAAAACTGTTCAGTGACCACCATGGGATGCTCTACCTCGTTTAGTAGCACAAGATGTCCAGGGGTGTTGGACAAAAGATGTGAGCAGTTCATGTTGGCTGTTTTTTTAAAAGAACACATGCAAACTGAACAAGGTTTTGGTTCTGTTCTGGGCAGCTCCAGAAGTGTTTCTACTTAGAAGTGCTCTTCGAATTACTCAAAGGCAGGGGAAAAAAGGTGTGACAATTCAAACAGTAGAAATGTTATTACAGCGGTATTTGAAAAAGGGATCAAAGACATTTTTTTCAGAGTATAAGAGTGGCTTAATTAAAGGACTTCACAGCAGCATTAGTCAGGAAAGCCAACTGTAATGTTTGGTCCACCAAGTGTAATTCATCTAGGGATACAGAATACTGCACAGAATAAATATGATACATTCAGGAATCAAATTAGAGCTGTTTGCATTACAGCTGCTGGTAGCCCAGTACTTGGGAAATGCAAGGAGAGGTGAAAGTAAGGAACATGATTTTAATAAAGAGAGAAGAGAACACCACCTGTGCAGAAAGCCACCAGCCTATTTATTGGTGGATATTTTATTGCCCTTTTCAAAAAAAGACATAAACTTGAATAAAATTCCAGCGCAATTAAATGCATAAAATACTGGTTTTGATGAGTATTCTCATTTCCTTTCTCTCCCACCTATGCAAAATCAAGTAGCTCAAGAGACCTCACAGAGTAGACAAAATTTGCTCTTTTTTCTTTGCTTAAAGAAGTATAGCTGGAATTCTGTGGGAAAAGGTATCTCTAAAATATCTTTATCTCATATTCCTGAAATTCCTACTAACTCCATACACGTGGCAGCTCTGCTCTGGAAATTTGCTGGGAAGAGGGAGGGATGCTACCGGCTATGAGGGGACGTAAAGGAAAACCAAAGTCTCTTCTATTTCATTTCTCTTTGGAAACACAGTGACTAGGAGAATAAAGATGCACAGCAAGGCTGGGGACTATAGGGTGGAACTAGGCTCGGGTCTTGGAGAGCAAAGCATAAGGTAAAGAGCACAAATACCATCATACAGTGGTAATGTGGTTGCCTAATACTGTTCAGTAAATATGAAAATACTTGATATTTGTCCCTGCATGACCGGCTTTCCATAAGGCTTTCCTCACTGAAGAACGCTTAAGAATGAAAGATCACTGCTTTTTTCTCATCTGACCAATGCTCATCCTCTTCTGTCCTCTTAACTTGTAGTCCCAATGCCCTCTGCTGCCTGACATCATTTCTTACAGCGAGCTACAAGCTCAGGAAACAGTGTGAGCAAATTCCTTGTACAAGAGCACTTACACAAATGTACAGACTATTTATTGGCATCCTGATGTCTTTAAAATCACTTCCAAGGTTCTTTACCCTCTGCCTTCATTGACAGCTTCCAGGTCCCTTCCAAAATGTCAGCATGTAGGGGCTGGCTCCGTGTGGCAGCTGCAAGGCTGTGTTCTGGGCAGCACCTTTCCCAACAGGTAATGAGCACTTTGGTGTGCTGGAAAGTCCAACTATCTACCAGGCTAGTATTTATCCTCACAAATTGAAGATTATTCTGGTCAACTTCATCAAAACTCAATGGTAATCCATGCCTACGTAAGAAGGAGCCTCGCTCTGCAACAACTGATCTGTCTGCAGTGGGAGAAGGGAAGAAGCAAATCTGAGCTACGGCTTCCCATCTTTCTGAAAATGTAGCTGGTGAGTTCTGTTCCTAATCATTTCTGTTTGTCTGGAAATGGCTATTTCCTCTCTGTGCTTTGTAACTGACAAATTCACATTCAGACACCTCGGAATGCGAAGCCTTAGTTCAGGTTATCCCACCTGTACATTTCTGCCTAAAGAAGGCAGTGCAGCAGCTTGGTCCGTGGACTGCTCTTAAACATAATAACTTGTCAGCCTGACTGTATGTCTAATTCGCTTTCACTCTTCCCTCCTTTGAGAAACCGAGCTTCTTCCAGCAAGCAGAGCTAGGAAGGGATATTTTGGCTTGATTCCATAAGTATCAGTATGTTAACTGTACCTTTGTGACCCCCAAATATGAAATATTCATAGAAAAATACATGGATATTAACAGAGAAGTTTCATGACAATTGTATTTTTGAAGCTGTTGAAAAAAAAGAATGATAATTGTAGATAATTTTAGTGCCCCAAATGCATGTAATTTAGTAACAAAGCAAATGATTCCGCTGAGATGCTGCCAGCAACCAGAAATTCTCAGTTTCTTGCCAAGCATTAAAATCTGCAGCCTTCAAGTGGAGCCACTTCTGCTTTTCTAAATTCAGTTAAGACTGTAGAGTTGACCACTTTTTTTCAGTTTTGGGGAGGTTGAGTGGAAAGGGAAGTACAGTGACTACCCTCTGGGCTCAACTTATACCAAGAGCAGGAACAGAAGGAGGGAGAATCCCAAGTATTTATTTCATCTCTGTCTATGAGACAGAAAATTCCTGGGGGTGCATTTCAATCTTGGCATATGACCTGGGAGTCCTATTTTTGTGTATTTTTTTTTTTTTACTAACACAAGCTACATAGAGCTAGAATTCAACCCTGTCTCATCTCTTCGTCCTGGGCTGCTTAATGTACATCAGCTCATCATAGATACTTTGGATTTAAACCTACGGTTTAAAACACAGTTTAACTAGCATCCAGTCTCTCTTCGTGCACCAAAGTTGTACTGGGTCTGAATAGAAAGTGGGTTATTTGCTGGAAACTTGGATATCAACTATCCATCTTGCTTGACACTTTTAGACAAAATGAAGCAACTCTAGGATTCTTTAGATTATGGGGTTAAATTCGTAGATTAATATTTCACCATTTTTGGCCATTTAGAACATAGATGCAAAGTAATTTGGAGACCTTTTTGTTAGAAAGCAGTTCTTGAATGGGGAGGAAGAAAAGGAGTTTGGTCCCATATCTCAGTTACAGCACGCATTCCGTATATATGCCATCATCTCCTAGGTGGTACATGTGCAGATTTAGCAGTGCCTAGTCTCCTGATGTACCCCTGGTGAACACCCCTCCTGGCTTGCCTGGGTGAGCTCTTTTGGCTGGGATTGGATGGGAACCGCAATCCCAGAACCTGGGACCAGATGGGAATCCGTGGCATTCATTTCAGGCCTGTTGCCTGAGGAAGGCATGCAGAAAGACAGCAAATGCTGCTCAAGCTCCTTCTACAGACCCGAGCTAAGAAAAGATGGGATGCTACAGGATTATGTCAGTATTATACAAGTGAAAAATGAGGTTTCTGTCTGGAAAAGCCTCTTTTGCTAGACAGGAAAGCACCTAGCTCAGAGTTTACCAGCTGTTCAACCTGTTGTTTTCCTGGCATTTCATTCTTAGTGTGTTTAAATTCACTGGTCTTTGAATTGTGAGGTTTAAAGGTTAAGTATGGACATTGGGCTGCAGCTATTGGGACTTGCAAAATTTCATTCTACTTCAAAGGAAAGCACATCTCACAGGAAAGGTATTACATTTAATCTTAAAATCATTCACTGAGCTCATCCACCACTGAATTATCTTTACTTTTAAAAGCATATGCCTTTTTTCATGTGTCTGGCTACATCTACCAGTCATTGAATCCTGACACGTCTTTTTCTGTTAGACTGAAAGGGCAAATAGCAAGTATTGATTTTCCTAACAGAATGTGATCAAATCACCCTTAATGTTTTCCCTGGTTAAACTGAACAGATACCACTCATTTTAAGGTTCATCTTCAATCTTTTAATCTCTCCCATGATGTGATTATGAACAACTCCTTCTTATATTCCTAATACTAACGCAGGGCTTAGCATTTGAATCAGTCTGTGCATGAGCACTGTATAAAGAGAAAATAATAGAAAAACTCCGTTTCCGCCTGGGATTCCTCTGTCTCTACATTCAACAAGAAGATCTACCTATCTAATAAAGGAAGGTATTTGGGAAACATTAAATATAGGTAAATACTGTTTTACAATGGCGGCAAGTCATTTACAATCTAAATGCACATAGCTTTCCACGTGAGATCTGCAGTAAAGAAATCCATAATTTAATACAGAATAAACAAAGTTCATCTGTCAGAATTTTTGAGGAACTGTTAGCTACAAAGAGATGTATGAAAGGCATGTGAGGTAAAATATGCAACCACTTTTCTTTCAGAATATTCTTGCTAGGTCTCTTGTCTCTTTCAGTAATGCTAAACATGAAGCTGGTCCTATTTCACCTTCTTTCTCTTTTCTACATTGCTTGTGGAGGATGCTTTGGAAAGAATCCAGCAAGAAGAGTTTCCTGTTCTGACTGTTGGTTTTTCTTTTTTTTTTTTCTTTTTTTTTTTTTTCCTGCTGCTGTCTCAGAGGTTGTTCTGTTTTATTTGTTTCATTTGGTTGTGGATGTCATTATTGCTTACTGTAAAATAGGCTTTTTCATGTTTCTGTTATAACTCTCTCTTTGCTATTCTTCACATTTTTTTTTTTTTTTTAATAAGGAAGTGAGTTGCTGCCCAGAGACTTAATCCTACTGTTACCAACCCCCAAAGGATCTCTATTTTAGTTCAGCATATCTAATGGATCACTTCAGCCCTCCTACAGAGAGATTATTTTTTTAATTGAAAATTTTCTGTATGTATTGAGAAGGTTTAAGAAAAATAAAGAGTTTGTGCTGTGGCTGAGACTTATGGTCTAGTTCTTGGTGGAAGCCAGTGTATGTTCTTCTACTCTGAGAAGAAATAGGCTTATACCATCCACGAAGCCAATTCTAGTACCACCGTTGGCAGAGGGGTAATGGACAAGGGCTTCAGTAGCCCTGGTCTTCCTCATTGAGGAAGGCTGATGCAAGGTGAAGCCAGAAATGGAGAGCTGCATCTTGACAGGGAGCAAGAACCAAACACAGAAGACAGGTGGGAGTCTGAAGAGCTGGTCACCTGGAGAGCAGCTGCTAAGCAGGCATAAATATACTCCTTGTTTCAAGCAGGTATTTGCAAGGGCAGCCACATCTAAGCAATTCCAAAGGCTTGTTCATTAGGTAGACTTATGAACATCAGCTGAGAAGGATTTGTTCCAAATGAATGGATCTTGTTCATTTGATTAATTAACTGAAAAGGATCTTGAGGCTGATTTGTTGACTCATTAGAGTAAAATGCCACTTTTTTTTCTTCTAGAAAACAGTAAAGAGCACTCATGAATTTGAGCGCTGTAATAAAAGCCACTTACTCTCTTGATTTTTTGATACTAAAATACAATTTTTATGGAGCCTGCATACTCTGAGAGTTCTTTGGGATGTTTTATTATTTCAGTAACCCAACTGAAGGCTGCTTCTCTGGATGTCATGACCTTAATAACACTACATCACAAAGTACATTTGACTACAAAAGACACCTCATTAGATCTGAAGCCAGGCTTGCAGGTTTCCCACCTGTAGAGTTGATGAGGGTGGTCTCTCCATGCCCCTTGGTGGGTGCGCAGATGAGCTTTTATCACGTAACCTAGCAAATGTGATGGACACAGACTTGTCAGACTCCCTGGGCAGAACGTTACAACTCATCACTTGACTTCATCTTGATCACTTCTCCTGGCAACTCCATACAGTAGTTTTGCTTCTTGCTTTTGGTCTTTCATCTACCTTATAACTCTCAGGTGGTCAAGCAGATTCATGAACTACCTCACTAAAGAGGAGGTCACAGCATTTCAAAAGAGAAGCTGGTGGCCCTGCCACCAACTGCATGCTTCTCAACTGAGACCTGTGTCAACAAACCCTACTAGTAGAAATTTTTCCCCGAAAAAACAGCCTGATGTTGCAGGCCAGAAGTAGTTGTGTAGCTCATAGGCCAGGTATGTCCCTTCATCATGTAATCCATCTGATGGGCTGTTTCACAACTGGGTTCCGTCGACTTCAGAAGTCTAGTGATAGCAACGAATTCATTCACACTAACAGAGTCCATTTTAGCAGCAGCAGCGACCGCGCTGTTTTACACAAGCAAAATGCTACTTTTTTTTCTGCTATCTTATGAAAACAAAACCCAGTTGTTTTCTTCTTTGCAGTATAGTATAATGCATACATCTTTTGCAGATTTAATGTAAGATCTGGAGCAGTAACTTTAATTCAAAACTTTCTCTGTAAGCTGAAAGAAAACTGAATACCCAAGCAATCAATAAAAGAAAATACGTATTTGATACTACAGGTGGAGAAGATGGGGCAACCCACATATGCATGTTTCTTAAATTTCTGTCTCATAAAACTGCTGGAGTTTTGCATTTAGTATTGTTAGTTGGTTTCTGCAAACCTCTATTTCCTCTCCTTTTTTTTTAAATGTGGAAACTGGAAAGGAAAAAAGACATGAAACATACAAGTTGTTCAGGGAGGTTTAGTTAATTAATTGAGCCACTAAGAGTGTTCTTGGTCTGGACAACAGTCAGTAGGAAGTATTGCTGGCTTACTCTGACATACTAATTGATGAGAATGTTGATTTACTGAGAGCACTCTAAAAAAAAATTTTCTATACATATTTTCCAATTATGGGACATGAGCTGCTCTTTGTTTAATAATGAAGAAAATTAGCTACATCATACTGTAGCTTCTTTAAATAAATATTTTTATCAAATGCATAGACAATATATTTATTCATTTTAATCTTCATGCATTTTCAAATGTGCAAACTAAGCTTGTTCAGAAAAACCATGAAGCAGGTTTTTAAAGGTGCCTTTGTATTTTCTTTTTGTGAAGACTTGTTATTTTAATGGTTTAGACTGCGGCACCATGAAAAATAGTGACAGTTTTTTAATTTGCAAACAGCCATAATTTTTACCAATGATGTATAGGTTATATTGATATGATTCACACATGCTCCATTTTCTGTTCAGGGGACTGAAAAAACCACCCACTGCACCAAAGCCACAACCTAAATATTTTTCTCAGTCATTTAAAAAAGGAACAGAGCATGCTGGAACTGCCTTTTTGCTTGGCAGACAGCAGCATGCCAATTTAGAGCTCGCTTAGTAAAATATAAAACTGAAAACTGTAAAAGTGGAAATCAGCATGTATATATGCCTGTTCTTATGTACAAGGTAGGAGAGATATAATTCTAAGAATACATCTCCAAAAACTGTAACAAGTTCAGGGATGCTAAAGGAAAAAACCTTATACAAGTAATGTGTAAGTACAGATGTATGTAACGGATATTGTATTGCCCATTTGACTTTTACTGGTGGGTTTTCCCCATCTATTTTCTTCTGAATGGTATTCCCCTATAGTCACAAGCAGAATTGGTCACCCAAAGGTTTCTGATCATACTCCTGAAAACTTTGGAGCAATTTTCAAGTACTGCACGATAATTAGTTTAACAAAAAAGATAACTATTGCTGGCAAGCACCAAGATGCATTAAATAAGCTAAAAACAATCAAAATATCTTTTCATGGTGTTTGATGGGTTCTTTTTGTATTGAAATCTCAGTTGTTTTTTTTTTTTTCCAGAAAATACCACGTACAGAAATATTTTGAACCTACAAAATATGATCTCTTGTATTTCACTGAATGTCTTTGTGGTGTATTTTCATGAACTTTTTAAAGGATGCTAAAGTTGCTTCAGCTAAAAATGAGTAAAAAATTAATCCAAATGAAACTGTATGTAAGGAAAAGTTCTTACTTGTAAACTTACATTGAAAAAGACTGAACATTCCATACAACCCTGAACACTCCACCTCCTTCTCATAAACAGTAATAATAAAATAGAGCAATGTCTTTTAGAAGAGAATAATGTGTATGTCAGTCAGGAATCATGGTCCAGTTTCCTATACAAACTGTATCCTGTTCACTGTATGCAGTGAACGCTGATGCATTTTATCCCTCTGCATGCATGCAACTTCTTCAGAGTCTTCCAGGTAAAAAGGTTTTCCTTTGCAAAGATCCTTAACTCTCCTGAGTTTAAGAAGTCAGAATCTCAAAATACCACGTGCTGCTGCTGCTTCACTGTGTGCTTTGTAATCCTTTCAGAGTCTGAGTCTGGGGAAAAAACAGTTAAAGAACTATAAGTATTTGGGGCAAAAGTATATATAAGCTGCAATGTTTTCTTCCGGTTTGGTATCAACTAATTCATTTTTTGTTGTTGCTTGTGTGATTTTTTTTTTTCATCTATATTGGGATATATGCTCATATTAATAATGACAAAGTTGAATTGTTGTGCCCTACACTTAGAAAAAGGATGTGGGGGACTTCTTACAGTAATAAGTAAAACCTGCTGAATTCATTCCAGGTTGAATCAGTATCCCAGAGATGTGTTCCCAGAGATGTATTCCTGCACAACTGAGTTATTCTTATAACACAGAACTGCAGTACACTAAAAGTAGTGTTCAATGATCTTCTTCATTCACATTTACATGATTTTGGGGTTGACTGGTACCTTGGGGTTGAGAATTGAAATCTCAATTTTGTTTTCAGCTAGGAGGCTGAATCTCACCTCTCCCACAGGTATAGGAGCTATGCAGCCTTCTCGTTGGAAATTATGGCAACAGCAGAACTAGATTTCTAAGTGAAACAGTCTGAGCGATTCATGGATCACGTACAGGAAAACAGGCACGGCTTGGGGATTTTACTGCAGACTTTAGCAATGCTTAGTTATCTGCCTACTTTGCAGATCGAAGTTTAGAAATACATGTTTTAGGTGTTTGGGGAGTAATATAAGATCTTCCATGTCTAAATTCTGCTTAAGCCCCTTTCTCAAAAAAAAAAAAATCTTAGAGTAACATGACTATTTTTGATAGCTTCAACAAAAGTAAACAGCTGCTCCATTTTTTTTTTTTTTGCATAGATACATCTACTTTAATATACAGTAATTTTTTTCCAAATATGTCAACATTGTTCTTTCAGACTAACTTCAGAAATTGAACAGAATCCTGTGGACATTCTTAGCATTCGTAATTTCAGTATTTTTGTAATTTGTGCACATATATTTATTATTTGTGAACACTGCAAAGCAAGACACTACCTCTGCCCTGAAGACTTTGCAAAGGGCAACTGTCCTCTGTTGGAAAATACAGCATTGTCAATGGATATGAGGGATTACGTATAGCCCAAGCTCTAAATTAAAGTAATCATGACTAACATATTATTCTCAAATGTCAATGCAAAATACTGGAAGCAGTTGTGTACAAAAAATAAGTAAAAACTGCATTGTTGCTTTATCTAATACACTTACTTTATGTAAATCTGTTGCTCAGGAGTGTTACATACCTTGAGCAAATGAGACTAATTTTTAAAATTACACATATTTATTAGGATATTGAACTGAATGTACAAATCACAAAGTGGTCTGGTTTTTTTGAGGGAGGTTTAAAAATGGATCATCTCAGAAAAAAATAGTTAATTAGTTCCACAATCTTTGGAAAGCAAACTTCAGGACTTTATGCTCAAGTCCTTTTGTCTTTTGAACTTGGTAGTACTTGTTTAAAAAAAAAAAAAAAGACAAAAAAGATGTTTTCCTTTGTTTAATCTACAGTATTCTAGAAATATTCCATATAAATTCTTACTGCACTTTCAGTGCACCTGTTTTTTTTTCCTTCAGCGTTAAATTATTTAGTGCTGTTGCGTGCTCTTTGACAGCTACTGCATTCAGTCCCTAAGACACTGGTTTTTATTTGCAAGCTAAAACTATTCTTTGAACTTCTGCAACCTGGAAGGCAATGAGTAACACACAACTCTTTTGCCATACTTGATCTTGTGAAATGTGTCATGGAACTTTCAATTATTTCCAGATACTATATACCAACACTAAACCCCAAAATACCCCTTGCAAAGAAAACAAATTTCACATATGCTTGCAATATATTGTTTACAAGAGGCAGAGAGAAACCTATTTTTAGAAGTACTTTACATAAAGGCTGAACTGACGAATATTCTCTTGAATTACAAAGGTAATTCAATTCAATCAATTCAACTTCGGAATGTATCTGATTTGAAGATTATGAACTTTTTCCAGTTGTTCTTGTGGGGGGAGCATTGGGCGGAGAGAGTGGACTTTTCTGTTGAATTTATTCAGCCCATGACATTTGGAACACTTTTCTTCAGTTAATACAAACACAAAGTTTTATTGGGAACATTACTACTTTGGGTATTTAGTTTTGGTCTTTTTGTGATAAAGAGAAAAAAATTTTAGTCATGTGATTGACAAAAGTCCCATACGTAAGCAGAAAAATACTAAATGGAAAAGACTGCACCTATTTTTTCAAGTTCACATGGCAAGCATTACTGTAATGCAGTGTGACATATGACATCACAGCAAGGTTTTCATTTAATAGTTCTTCAGAAAGGAAACATAATTTGCTGTTTAGGAACTTTCTGTTACAAGGAAACAGTTCCAAATAGAGCAAGCATAGAATTTGCAAATTTCATTTCATAACTCAGGTACAGTTCATGTATTTTGCAGTGTCATTTTGTAATACACCATTTTGCTCACAGTAAAGAATTAGGTCTAGCTTGGAATTTTGCCTATGTTATAAAGTTCTATGGAATTATTCTACTCTGTAGTTCTCTGAATGGTTGCGAAATGGTCAGCCAACACGTCTCTCCCATAAAGTTGCTGAGGGAATGGCAAATGACTAAGAAACTAAAAAAAAAAAACGGAATCTTAAAAAAGCAGGCAACCATCATGATTCTTAAATGCTACTGGATCTAAATAATTTTAATTATAGGAACATGGGAAACAGTTGGGTATATTTCAAATGGACTTGCTGTTTGAACAAGAGTAATTCTGAAATGGCCAATGTGAAACAAGAATGCATTTTGAGACAAACCAGCTGGTCAGTTGTTCAAAGATTTTTCAAAGGAGATGTCACTGTCAAGAGCAATCCAACACAGATTTAATTCACACGAAGAGCAGTGATTAAAAAAAAAAGGTACTTTTTTTTTACTTTTTTCCAAACATTGACTTCCTTGTGTCTCAAGAATAAAAGAAACAGAAAAAACCTCGTTTACAAAAATGTCCATCAGTTTTATGTGACTTAACAGTGTCACGATGTTGCAAACTACTTATCATTGCCATTTTACCTTTTACAGGTTTTACTACTTGACCTCCACCTTAAAGATGTTCTCCCTATACTTTAATAGGGAGTTTGATACTCTAAATAATGGATTGTTTTTTAAAACCATGTTAATTCAAATTCCTTTACTGTCAGCATGTTTGTAGTTATTTTCCCCCAGTCTTAGCATCCCTGGTATTACTCAGAGAAAGTATATTCTTATGAGGGAAATTCCAGAAAGATGACAAATACTTTTCCCTTTTCAGGACCAATTTCAAGGTGGAACACTCTCCAAAATGCTCAGACTTCAGTGGACTTTTTTCTACCACAATACAGCTTTCCTACTGTTCTCAGCATTCCATTTTTAATAGTATTGGGTATGCTTAACTCTTGAGTAACACGTAATTCTGAAAGGTTTATCATTTACTTGCTACGTAGGTTTCTATCCTGTCTGGAGTTTTAAAAAGGTGCATCAGAATTTGGTAATGTATTTTTTGCTCTTCGAAGAGACTTCCAGCCTCTCACAAGCTCCATATGATGGTTGTCACATACACATCCTTACCACACTGGGCTTCCTCACAAATACTTTCATATGGAGCATCTAACAACCTAAAAGTAATTCCATTCCCCCCCCTCCTATATTTGACTTATTGTTGTCTCTAAGCTTGAGGATTTTCATTTAACTCCTTTCATTTCATGTGAATTCAAGTCTTGATTTTGCACTTTACTGCAAGCTGGCCGTTACCAAAAAAAAAAGAAAAAGAAGAAAACCAAAACACAAACCCAAAACAAACAAAAACCTTCGCTGCGCGTGGAGGATGACTTCAGAGGAGGATCCCTCCCTCGCAGGTGACATGACTGCACGCACTTCCCTTCGAAGCCGCGCCGCGGCTGCGGCACTGACAGACGAGGGGGCTGGACCGGCTCGGGTGCCGCAGGCGCCGCTTCCCCCTTCCTCGCTCCCTTTGCTCAGCTGCGGTGGGGACGGTCCCACCCCAACGGCTGGCAGCAGGGCCAGCTCGGCGGCCTCCAGCGGGGCCCTGGACCCGCAGTCCTAGGCACGGCCAACCGCCGCCGCTCGCGGGCGACCGTTGCCCCTCATGCGGGGGTGCCCGCGGCCAGCCGCGGCGGAAACCCACGGCGAGCTCAGGGGGAAGGTCACGTCCCGCCCGCCCGGCATTGGTATCGCTAGCGGGCCCACGGCCGTGGCGACGGGCGGGGACGACGGGAGCAGTATTTCCCTCCCCCCGCCACCAAAGCGCATGCGCCTGAGGCCAACGCCCGCCGCTGTGCCTCGGCGCTTTTTGCATGACGACAGCTAGGCGGAAGGAAGCGCGGGCACGTACAAACGCTATTTCCGGCGTGATGACGCGCGGGCGGAGGATGCTGGCGGCCGGCGACGCGGAAGCAACTGCGGAGCTGCTTAAGGGCCGGGCGGGCGCTCGCTCGTGCGGGGCCGTTGCTGCGGCGATGGGCGCGCCGGGCGCGTGCCGGCAGCCGTTGTAGCCGGCCTCTGTGCCGGCCTGTGGGCGGGCGCTTCGCGGGGCCCGGGCGGCGATCGGCGGCGTCTTCCGCAGGGAGCTGCCCGGCGGCGCGGNGGAGGGGCGCGGCGGGAGGCGGCGCGCTGCGTGCCCCCCACGGCCCCGGCGAGCGGGCAGCCGGAGCGGGAGCGGCCTTCTGCACTCGGCGGGGCGCGGCCGCTGCGGCGGCTGGCGCCGATCGGTGTCGGGCCCGTGGTCCCGCAGGACAAGGGATGCCGGAAAGGTGAGGCCTCGGCTGCCCACCGGACCGCGGTGTGGCGGTGTGGGTACGGTTGCTCGTGTGCTGCACAGAGCCTGTCTCGTCCTTCCCTGGGGAGCGGGGCCGGGAGCAGGGGGGACGAGGTGTGCAACTCTGGTCCTGAGCTTCGTTCCACGGGGCAGCTCGGTACAGAGCTGGGCTCGAGTGCGGAAGGGCAGTGACCTCTGGGAAGGAAAGGTTTGTGGCAGGTGGGAGGCTTCAACCTGAAGATAGAAACGTGTTGTATCGTTTTAAGGTGTACGTAATGGATATTAAGACTATCAGTTCTGAGGTGACCAGCCTGAGTAGCAATGGTAAGAACTGTCTAGAAAATGAATGTGGCAACTGCAAAGCAACCCATAATTTTTGAGGAGGGTTATGTATCAATTTAAGATAAATATCCCTGAAAATGTGCTGTACGTGCACATCCTAAGCCCTTAGAGAACTTGCTAGAATGGACTGTAGAAAGTTCTGTCTTAATAGCTTGGAAATCGTATTGGAAGAAACAAAGATCAGAAATTTTTGTCTTGGTAAGAAATGAAACTGGGTTGCCAAGGAGATGAATTTGAAAATAGCTTGGGTGCTGTGTTACCAAACTATTCTGGATTTTGTTCCTGCTTTTGAATAATTTAAGTACCCTCTGAATTCTCAGAATATAACATAACTATCAAAATATTGTAATTGTCTTAAAACATGTGCTTTTGTTCTTCCATGAGAGATGCTCTTCATATATTTCTGCATTCTTCAAAGCCAGGATAATTTTCAAGGGTGGATGACAAAATCAACCAGCCTTTCCTCGTGTGCAGAACAGACACAGGAAAAAGAGAGTGTTGCCATACAGTTGATGAAGCATCAAAAGGAAGTTGGAGTTCCTTCTAATGAACTTGGTTCAGCAAACACAGCTACTGACCAGAAAGAGCAATCTACATCAGAAATAAGAAAGGACTCTATATACAGAGGTACTGGGAGACCTAAGAAAACAGACATGGTTAAATCACTTGTGACAGATCAGGATGCATCTAGAAACTGTGAACTATATCTGCCTGTGTCTACTAATTGTTCAGCAGTGGAGTCATCTGAGGACAGGTGAGGATTTTTTTTTTTTTAATATATTAACAGCTTTTCTATAGAAAGGGAGGGGTACTTTTGGTTTGTGAAAGTGAATTTCTTGGCAAAACTTCATATATGTTAGTGTCTTAGTGAAATATGTCTAAATGTCAAATCTTAAACTTTGAAGGCCACCTTCACCCCTTAGATACTGCTTTTTTTATAGTGTATTAGTGGTCGTCTTTCTCCATCTAAGGGAATAACTGATGCGACATTAAGCTCTTAAGGGTAGCAGAGCACAGGAAACTTAAGAATTGAAGGCAGATACTCTGGTAGCTTGGCTTTAACCTTGTGAATGCTTTGTTAGGTGCAGTGCTGACAATCATAAAGGCTTTTTCTAATCCTAACACTTCAGCTGTTTGTTTGTTTGTAAACCTCCTGCTATAGGCTGAAGTAAAAATTTAGTTGCGTGATTCAGATTTGACAGAAGTCTTTATAAGAATATTTGGTATCTGGAGGAAGAAATAAATGTGGAGGTTTTTAAAAAAGATATTCCAAACTTCCAAAAACAAAATTAATGCACATTAACAATGACTTTATGTCGTTGAAGAATACATTAATAAAGTGAGAGAAGAAAGTGATTTCTAATTAATCCTCTTTCTGTAGGTAGCCAGTGGACTATTTTAGACAACATCCAAAATCTACAATAAGTGCTGACTTAGTGAGAAAGTCACTAAAAATAAGTACATGTTTTCAAGGATGCTTTTAAAATCTTATTTTATCTAATATGTTAACATGAGGTTTTTAATATTAATGCATATTTAGCATTAATACACAGATTCATATAAATATGTATTAAGTGTATTTTGTATGTTGGTGAAAGTGTGGTGCATAAGGTTCTCTATCTTTCTGAATTTTTAAATTAGCTGCTACTTGACATATTAATTCTATTTGATCTAATATGCATGCCTTTACATGAACTATTAATAGCAATGAGTTTAATCTGACATTAAAAAAATTAAATATTCATCCCTTCATGGTAATAAATGGAAGACTTTAAGCATTGCTTTTGCATGGTATCTTCAATACTGGGAGTTCTAGTGCTGCAAATCTATTAGTATAAAACTCTTTCTGTTTTGCACATAGTCCTTTCCCTTCTCTCCAGCTTGGTTTTGCTTGCCATCATCTTAACTTGTTGGGTTGTTTTGGTTTTTTTTTTGTGGTGTGGGTTTTTTTTTGTTGTTTGTTTTTAAAATGCAAAGCTCAGGATATTCTAAATAAAATCTGACATCCTGGTTTTTTCCTTGGTATCTTTGGTTCAGCAGAATCTGATTTACTAGTTCAACAATTAAAGTGTTTACGCGCAACACTGTGCACTGGGTTTTTTTCTTTTGTGCATGCATGTTTGCATTTAATTATTCTTTTCCACCTGTTATTTTATTTTCACTCTATTGTCAAATATTAATGTGAAGATTAATGGGGCATGGCTTTAGTTTCACATTCTTGTTTCCACAGATTTATTTAACAGTTGCTACGCTAGAACAATGTTAAGATGCGCTTTCAACTCTGAAATGAGAATGTCTGTGCAGATGGATTGCACCTCTTAGCTACCTTGATTTCAAAACAACTCAGTTAAATTGCAGTACTTTGTTTACGCTGGATGTTTAATCTGTCAGGTTCTGCATCTATGGGTTTTATTTTGTCAACTCCCAGAAGGAAGATGGGGTAATATCTGCAGAAGGAACGTGGCACTGCTTACTCTACACCAAACTTCTTTTTTGAGTGACCTCACTAGTTTCCTAAGTTGAGCACTTTTTATCTTTGTGCATTATAACCTACATGTATTCGAGGATGTATCCCAAAGTAACGCCACCCCCCCTCCCCTGGCCCCGCCACTTCCCGTGGGATCCCTTGTAGAACCGGGTTTGTTCATGCTCAGAGGGGGAGGTTGTTGCTTTCTATTTAAGCACTTAGCTTATAGATAAGCTAGGATAGAGATCGCTGCTGTCAGATACCGAGTTGTTTGGATTTTTTTCATAGTATTTTCAAGGTTATTAAATATTCTTGACATTCTTCACAAACCTTAATGGACCTTAATCTCTACTGAGAAATAGGATTATGCATGGAAATTAGGGTTTGTCCAGTGCCACATTGTAACAGGGATAAGGACTTGGGATAAGTATTTCTATGATTTTTCTTCTCAGCAGGTAGTGCTTTTTTTTGGAGTACTGTGTTTAATATGTACTGCATCTATTGTTTCTCTTTTAATTAATAGTAGTGGGCAATGAATAACCTTACACTTTTTTTCTGCACATGCACTTTCTTCAACATACAAACTCTCAATGTAACCTTCTTTTAGTGGTAAGCCTAAATGATTTACTAATATGTTTGGTGGTGTATGGTTTTTTTGAAGTATTTTAACTATGAAACTGTGATTTTTTAAAAAAATTTATTTGCTAGATTTAATAATATGACAAATGCCACTCAGAATCACATTTAAAGGAATGTGCAATTTATTGTCTGTTTTTTGAACACTGTATGGACCTCCATTCTTAACAGTAATGTTCACACCCTAGCTTCGAGATCTCTTCTTGATAATGGTAGGCTATGCACAGAAGCAATATCCTTTTAGGCCATTATTTCCTCCCTTGTGGTCATAACTTGACTTCAGAGTGTCTGTATATAGGCTCAGATGGAAACATTTGACTTTTAAGGCAGCGTACCTTGACCAAAAAGCCCATATTATTCGCGGAAGAAGTGTTTGTCTGGATTTCATTTAGCCTGTACGCTGCAGTTTGGATCACGCCTAGAATTTTGTTTTCTTTGAGTTCATAACATTCAAACCAGCTGCAGATAGCTGGCTACTCTTCATCTTGATATTCTGTCAGGTATTCTGCTCATTACTAGGCGCGTTGCTCAGCCCCAGGGGAGCGTAGATACAAAGCTCTGGTGCGTAATGCATTCTTAGTTGCATGCATAGGTTGTAGTATTCATATACTTGGCAAATAGGCGCTTTGGCTTGCATCATTTGCAAATTTATCCTGTAAAATTTACAAAGGGACTTCAGTACTCTGTAGTCTCCATACAACCAGGAGGAGAGAAATTCAGGCAGTGATTCATTACCAATGTAGGTGTCATAAATAAGGGAGGGGAACAGTTGAGAGGTTTTTTTTTAACTTTTTTTTTTTTTGAGAGCTTATGTTGGTTTTATGAAAATGTCTAAGATGGAAAGCAAATCAAGTTGAAAAAATAATCGGAGAAAGACTTAATTACTTGCCTGTAGTTGTAAACAGGGGAAAAGGTATATGACTGTAAGATTTGTGCTGTTACATGAAGTATGTGTTGATTTTTATTGCAGTGAGGAGGACATGTATCGTGATGCAGAAGAAATAGAGAGAGAGAAAATATTACTTTGTGAGACAAGCTCTTCAGGTACATTCAAACTTTGTGTGGCGTTTCAAATACAGTATTACAATTCATTGTAGCGCTAATTTGTGATGATTTGACACCCTCGTTTCCAAGGATTTTTGTGTACAGATGTCTCTGTGCAATAGAAGTTACTTATCATGACTGAGTACGTTGTACAGTTTTAATTAATGAAAAGATAAATGTTATGTAAAACTAGTTGCTTTTAGTATATTTTTTTTTTCCTGTGTTTCTATACTTTACAAGAGAATGGGAATCCTTTGGAAAGCAGTCATATAGCCTATGTTACAAGTGTTGTGCTTGAAAAGTACTGATTTATAGTCATAGCAGCATCTGTTGCTGGAATTCCTTGATAATCTTAGTGCTATCTGTTTTGAAATTAAGGCTGTTGGGATTCCAAGAGAAAACTCTACTTCTACCATTGTTGCTAGCTTATTCAGAAAGATTTATTATCTTTCTCCCTTATAGTCTTGCTGAGGAAAGAAGAAGATAAACTTTTGTCAAATAGTTTTCTGATTGCTAACAAAATGAAGAGTATTTTGCTAATTTCTACTCATGGCCAATTAATACTTTGCAGAAGAGAGGAACAGAGCATTCTTTATTTTGTTGGACTACATCATTATTTTTGTTCACTTGTTATTTTCAGAGCAAGCTTGTTTTTCTCCCCTCCAGTACTAATAATTACTTAGTAGCTATAGGTTGTGCTGCCAGCCTCCTTTGGCACTGATGTTGAAGTGATAAAGTATTTAGAAATTCAGTGCTTTTTCTGTGTTGTTCTGTTTCACAGTTCTCGGTATAATGTTACATATTCTATTTTGACAGAATATAAACTAAGTGTTGCACCTGAAATGGACATCATGGAGTATTGCAGAAAAGAGTGGAGAGGAGATACACCAGTAGCAAAAAGAATGAGAAAGGTAACAGTTCTCTTTTTGTTGAATTTTGTTGGGCTTTTTGTTCTCATTTGTATGTTTAGTAGGTGATTTCCAATGGGAACAATCTTTAAAACAGGAAATGCAATAGCAGTGTTTTCCAGTGCCTGGTCTTAGAAGTGGCTGTCGACTGGAAGATGGTTGTGTTTGTACGTGTTCAAAATGTGTTTTTTAGTAAGGCTGCTTGTTGATAGTATAGGGTTTTGATTAATACTGTTTGTTACTGTTTTCAGTTGAAGTTTTAAATTTGGTTTATTGCCATAAAATGGTAATTTTGTGGGCCGTTGAAATGGCAGAGCAGATAACCAAACTTTTTGGCAGAAGGCAAATAACTGAAGTTGGTGAATTGCATGGGTTTTAAGATGGGGACCTTTAATGAATAGGCTCAGTTTTTCTTAAATTTTTCCTGAATTCTCATTTTTTGTAGGTTTTGGACTAGTTTTCTTACATGAATTTTGAGCTAGAATGGTAGAAAACAAAGCATAAGGTTGGTTGGGGTTGTTTTTGTTTTGTTTTATCAACACAATTTGAAAACTAAGTGGTATGTATGAGTAAACCTAAAAAATACTTTCCATAAATCAAAAGATCCATGTGTCACCTTCAAGAGATTAGTAAGAGAAATACAGATGCACAGGGCATTCACTCTTGCTAGGTTAGCTGAAGAGACATGCTGAGCTTCAGAAGTTACATTTCAACATTGCTGCTTCTGCTAAAAGTGTACATATGGGAACAGCAGGGAGGGGACAAATGTGCTGAGGCATGTGTCAAGATATTTCAGTGTAAACACAAATTTTCCCTGAGGCAGAAACAAACTACATGTGACATGTATTGGGTAAATAGCATAAACTATTGCTGAAACTTCTTGTAAGCATGATATATTTTTAAATTTATAGTCTTCTGTGTGTATGTTGGTATCCTTGGATTTTTTTTTTAAACCCCATTGCAATGGTATTTATGCTCTGTCATTAAATAAATGCCACAACCAATTATCTACTTAGATTTCTTTGGTTTCTTGTTTGTTATTTAGCAGAACTAAGGAAGTTTTTTTCAAAGCATAATTTGTGCCATGAAAGCATTTAAACTTCCAAAATGGGTAGTGGGTTAACCCCCCTTTTTTTTTTAATAGCATTAGCATTTGGATGCTAATATTCCAATATCTTTTATGATTCCAGTGCATGACCTTAAAATGTTTTATTAATGCTTTCATGTTATTTGGATTTTGTGTTTTTCTAGGGATATGAAGCAGTTGCTCAGAAGTTTGCAGCTATAAGGAGAGTACGAGGTGATAACTATTGTGCTCTCAGAGCAACTCTTTTCCAGGCACTAAGCCAAGCTACCCAGTTACCAAGCTGGCTGCAGAGTGAGGATTTTACTATGGTATGTGTCAAACTTTGGTCTTCTGACAGTAGAAGAATGTTGGTTCTAACCTATTTGATAATTTTATGATCTCATTTCTCTCTATATGCTCACTTCTCAATGTCCCTTGAATTGAGAAGTGGTAGTGTTCAGTTTTGTTGTTCATTTACAGTGATGCTTTCGACTTGGAATTAAGTCCAGGGCCCTTTAGTTTCCAGCTTATAATGTATAAATGTTACTATAGTGCTGACTCTAATGTAACTTGTCTGTCTTCATCTTGCCCTCTTGCATGTAATACAGTAGTAAGAGGTTTCCCACAAGACAGTGGTAGTAACAAAAAATACAGACAACTTATTCTAAGCACATTTGAAAAAAAAACAGCTTTTCAAAATTATCAAATGTATTTTTGTGTGCCATACATGGTTTCTCTAGAGAGTGGATTAACAAATTGGATGCTGTAGGCTTTTCAGAATGTGTGTATTACCCATGTCTTAAATGTTATTTCAAATAAGTGTAAGAGCAACTCCAACCTGACATGAAGAACAGTTCTTATGGAGCATTGATGGATAAAGCAAAGCAAGGTGTCTTACGAAGAGTAGAATATTCCAGAAATCGTCTTGTGTCGACAAAGTCCATTTGGTGGTATCAAGTGAACATGGAAGAAACATGTAAGAAGCTGCCTATACAAAAGTGGCCCACGTCAGAGGAGTAAGGTTCCAGTTGTCCGGGTGGCTGCTGGAAATGTAAATGATCAATGTCTGATGCAGACTCTGTGCGTAGGCTAGCAGTCCAGGTAGAATCACACTGCTCTTATTATCTTTCTGTATAACTTTAGAGGCCATCTTAAAATTTCTCATTGTGGTCACTATCATTAAGTAAACTTCTGTTGGTATGTTTTTGTAATTACTGATAAAAATATTTCTATGAAATGTTTCTTACTGCAGCAGTACATTGTGAAAAGATTTCTCTTCTATAAA
The DNA here is from genome assembly GCA_013400755.1 of Pelecanoides urinatrix. Taxonomy (NCBI): domain Eukaryota; kingdom Metazoa; phylum Chordata; class Aves; order Procellariiformes; family Procellariidae; genus Pelecanoides; species Pelecanoides urinatrix. The sequence continues at coordinate 307,797 of VZTQ01000211.1, read as the reverse complement.
AAAACATTCTCCCAGCTGACAACCATCTCCACGTTATCAAACTATAAAGATAGTTTCCCAGTGCTCCTTTAAAGAACGTGCAAACTTTTCAAAGTGGTGTACTTTGCAGTTTTTAATGATGTTCACCTATTTTTCTTCCTACTTATTTATGGAGGAAAATGTATCATATGGTAATTAACATTTTTTTTTAAAAAGGTATAAAACTGTAAACCGAACTGTTTGAAATGATAAACTGTTAATGCATCAAAGGAGAAGGCATGTAAGAGAAATGTGTGTAGTGACAGCTAGCAGTACAATTCTAAAAGAGTTGGTTTTGTTTTTGTTTTGTTTTTAATTTAAAACAGTGTTTACATGCACATTTCTAGTTGTAGAAATTACTGGCATATAAACTTCGATTATTTACTTCTATATGTCCAATTAGCATAGGATGCCAGGCTGGGTTGGGAGAAGATCTGTGTATATCTGACAAATACTTGGTTGCCATTAAAGAGAAGATACTACTAACTTGGAGTCCTGATAAAATGAAAACTAGCTGATAATGGCTGATGGCATATGTGCTGCTCTAGCCAAATATTTAATTCATTGTGAGATACAAGGTGCTCTTCCAGTTCTAGCGGTAAAATAGGTTAATAAATGAGGGTAAAAAAACATGGGCATGGAACTGCTAGGATGTCCTTCAAGAGAAGTGTAAAAGCTCTTAATTGAGCAGGTGTAGCATGTGATCAGTCAAAGAGGCAGTTCTGAGGCTAAAGTATGATCTGATGCATCAACTAAGCCCCAGGTTGTTTTCTTCTTTATCAGAAAACCAGTCCCATAGTGTCTTAATTATGTACCTGAAAAGAAAACACAGTTTGTGTGTTCTGGACTAAGTAGGCTGCACTCCACCAAGACTTGTGGCTTATGTGGTGGATGTCATCACATCTTTAACCTTCTCTTCTGTTGGTTCAGGGACACTTTCAAACACAGTCATTGTCATCTGGTGCTGGAGGGTTTTTCCTAATTAAAAAAAAAAAGCAATCCATGAGTAACTTAGTGATTAATTTTCCCAGTGCTTATATATTGGTTAGATCTGGAAGTAGTAATAGGCCACTATTCTGACCGTTATCCAGCAAGTATTATAAAGAGCCAGTTGTGTTCAGTTATGGTCATCTTAGTACAACATGTCTTCAGAAGAACATAAGAGGGATTGTTTTAAGGTGCAAAAAATAGTAACGTGCAAATTGGTGGCTTTTCCTTTCAAGATTTTTGACTTAAACTGTTTTCTCTTCTCAACGCCCAGCTTCCTGAAAACTTGAAGAGCAAATATGACTGGATCAAGCAGTGGCAGCTAAAACAGAAATTGGGCAGGAAGATGGGAGAAATAAGTGATGAAATTAAAGAATATTTAATACTTCTAAGGAAAAAGGTTGGAAAAATATTTGTTTATTCTTGGTCACTTGCAAATAAGAAAAATGACAAAGATTTTTGAATGTGGTGAATTTAGAGTAAGGATGCTTTCACTAGTGAAAAAAAGTCACTTTTTCTGTATGTATACTGCAAAAAGAAAAATCAAGAAAAGAATATCTGTTCAGATCTGTGGGAATTTTCTGGTCTTCCACTGCTTGCATTAGCCTGATTTGGAATCAATTTGTAAGCTCTCCAGAAAAGTATTAGTTAGACAGGTTTCAATGAAGAAATTAATGTAACAGACTAACATTTTGCCTCTGTTCTTATATTTATTTGAAGGAATGATGTATACTATAGATAAATGCTGTTGCTACCTTGAACAGGTCATGGAAAGAAAAAAAATACAGCATAATGCTGAAGTAATTTCAAAGAAGTAGGTTTTGTTCCACGTTTATACGTTTTTATTGTAGGTTAACATAACAGGAAGATGGTTGTGCCATTTTGGTGTTCATAGTATATTACCTAGCCTCATCTTTCCCTCCTTGAAACTCTGGAACCTATTTAAAAACTCTTCAGTTGTTCCTGTCTTACTGTGTATGCATATTCTATTTTTTTTGAAGGCTTTTAAGAATATTTTAAAGGCTGCATTCAAGCAGTTTCTGAGTTTTCAAGTTATTATCTTACTGCTTATTGTCCCATGACAATATTTGTTTTGCCACCTTGCAACAATTTCCAACATCCCCTTCTTTTGCTTTGCTTAAGGACTAATTTAAGCAAAATCAGACTAACTCAACTAGACCTTAATAGGACTACAGCTGTGGAAATATTCTTGAGTGATTTTAAAAACGCACAAAGCCTTTCATAAATTAAATTCTGAGTGCCTATGCTGTGGATCTGACAACTCGTGGCTTTTTGCAGGTCTTGCACGGTGATGGCTGTTGATACATGTTGTGTATGTTTTGTTTATTTTTTTTATAGTGGAAGAATATAAGTGAAATCAAAGGTCCTATTGAGAAACAAGAAGCTTGTGATAAATTGTTTAGAAATGAAGAGGAGGAGTATAGTCTCTATGAAGCATTGAAATTTTTGATGCTTAACACTGCCATCGAATTATACAACGATGATAGAAACGGAAGGAGAGTTCCTGTCTTCTCCTGGTTACTGTTTGCACGGGATACATCTAGCAACCCTTGTCAGTTAATGCATAATCACTTGAATCATATTGGTCACAGTGGAGGCCTTGAACAAGTAAGGAGAGAGTGTTCTTACAGTGTTACTTTCCTGTTTTGGAGGGTTTTGTTTCAAGTGGTTTAAGAAATCATCCGGCTTTTGTCTAGTCTTTCATTGGGCAAAAATATAGTAGAACTGCATGCCTGTAGTAAGAGTCTGTAAAGACCTTCCTTTTAAACATTTATTTTTGTGTGGCAGCTTGGTACTTAGGTAGCATCATTCTTTGGAAGTATGGTATTCTGCTAATAGAAACATTTCTATTAGTCTCTTAATTGCTAGCTTTTTATCATGATGTTTTTTAAAAAGCTAATGCTCAAATTATGAAGAGAAGATCATGAGTAGTACATATACTGGTTGAATTGTGATAAACTAACAGCAGTTACTGCCTTATATGTTGCAGAAATGATATGCATATCACAAGAAAGCTCCAAAACAAAATGTAGTGGTTAATGAGCTGAATAGTTGGAAAGATTTTAAAACATCCATTTAAAAAAATCCCACTGAATATGTTACAAGTGTGGTACCGCAGTTAAATTCACTACTTAATTATAGACATTAGAAACATGGAAGTATTTATGTTTTGTTTGTGTTTATCAACTTAAAAGTCTGATGACTCTAATATAGATGAGACAGGTTAATTGTACTGTTAGATGATTACTTGGTGACTTTTTTGCTGCCTAGTTTAGTCAGTAAGTAATGTTGCATATTTTTGTGCTGACTACTTTTATTTATTTTGGTGATATTCTTTGTTATTTAGAACAGGATATGCTTGCCACTGTAGAAGACTTTCCAGCTTCTTTCTCTGAATTCCTTCTGATATCAACAGGCTTTGTAAGGGCTTTCTGTCTGCTTTTTATTTGGCTAGAGTTCAGAGTACCCTCTAAGAAAGAAAGGATCAGTGTCTGAAACATTCTTGTCTGGTTTAGTGACTTAGTGGGATGAATACTGATACGAGAGAATGTCTTTCCTACCTGTTTGTGGCAGGAGGGAAGTGGGATTCTCTGTATAAAGTATCTTTTCTTTAGGACCAGTATCCTACCAGTATCCGTTGTTGGGCCTGATGAGCTCCATGTTAAAGGCGTGGTATCTTAGAGCTATTTGTGCAGCAAGTTAAGAATGGCTTGAATGATTGAGATGCTGAACTAGAGATGCTCATGTGTATGCATTCTCTGTTACTTTTGTTCATATTTTTTTCTTTGAAAAATTACAACTGATAGGTATTAGTTTAGTGTTTTTGTGAGAAATATCTTGTAAAAGGTATGTTTACTTTTACACACTATATTTCTGCTTTTTTTCCAATGTAGGTGGAAATGTTTCTCCTTGCTTATGCTCTGCAGTATACCATCCAAGTGTATCGATTGTATAAATATAGTACTGATGAATTCATCACACTTTATCCCAATGACCCAGAAGAGGACTGGCCTGTGGTGACTCTCATAACTGAAGATGACAGACATTATAATATTCCAGTCAGAATGTGCCAAGAGACTATGCTATAAACAAGTGATTTTTGGCAGACAAACCTGTGCTGCTTATCCTGTTTCCAGTGCTATTTTGAAACAGGATGATGATTAAATCTGCGTTATTAAATTTACAACAACTTGAAATCCATGTTTTAGAAGTTTACATCTGAACTAAAATATCAAATAGGTACTAGTTTAAAGAGTAAAAATTTTGCCAGGATGGCTTTTGTTGCCCATTAAAAAAAAAAAGGGAAACTTCTGCAATCCTTTTGTTTTTTTGAAGGGCTTATGCTGAATAGGAATGCAAAAACTATAGATTTATTTCTTTTAAGAAGATAGGTGAGGCTCTGTACTAAGACATGAGCTGACCTTTTGCTCCCCGAGATAATGATGAATTGAAATTTCTGCAAAAGTAAGCTGGCAATATCCTGGCTGATATTTGTAATGCTTCTTAGAAGCAATTTGTACAAATCTGGGGTCTTGGGAAGCAATATAATTCTTATGCAGTTGGAATTTAATGCCTGCCACGGTTTATGCTATAAGAGAGATGTTATTTAAAGTTTTCTAATGCTTTGGGTTTTTTTCTGACATGAATATCTCTTATTTAAAAGCCAGTCATCTGTTACGCTGAAAATAAAGAGCTCTTCCCTGTTCAACCCCTTGAGAGGATCATGGCAAAGAGACTTGATAATAAAGGAATATAAAAGTTGTTTGTTAGTAGGTCACAAATTCAAAACCTACACAGAATTCCCTCTTCAGTTACGATAGCTGGTATGTGATAACTGTGTGCCCACTAACTTCCATGTCTGTTTATATTGCTGTTCCTGTAACGCTAATCTCCTCTGGTAGCTGCTGTGGAGGACATCAGGTTTTTAATTTGTCCAGGGAGTGCAGTAGGTGGAAGTAAACTTCTGGTGCAAGTTATCCACTCTTGGGAGGAGTATGTGGGAGGTTCTGTTTCTGCTTAGAATTACTTATTGTGCTTTAAATTGAAAGAATACTGGGAGTGCTGACATACCTTAAAAATAATTAAATAATAAAATCTTCACCTTTAGCTTAAAGTGGAAGTACGCCCTACAGATGATTCTCAGAACAAGAGAGTGAAAGTTGATTTAAATGAAATGCTGGTCATACACAAATCACTTGGCTTCTCTTAGAAGGCCTTCTTATATAAAAGGGATAACATTATAAAAACTACTTTTCATTTAAATATTCTGGAGGAAATGACATGCGAAACTTCTGGCATGCAAAACTTCCAATTGTCCTGTTCTGTTCTACTTAAAATTAATTCTTTTGTTAACTTTTCTTTTATTGTGAAAGGTAATTGCACAATGAGAATGTGTATTCACTATGTTCTAAAATGTGTTCTAGACACATCTTAATGAGGCCTATCATGTACTCGGTGTTATATTATCATATTGTCTTTGCCTTTTAAAACAACTAGTTTGATCTGTTAACTGAAAATTTCTGGGAGCTACAAGGGAACAAAAATAAACCAATTCATCTGACAGTATTTTGTTTCTTGTTTTATGCCCTGTTTTCTCCCTAGCTTTATATTGTTGAGTTTTTAGTTTTGAAATCTTTGTTCAAGTTAGTTATTTCTTGAAAGCTGCAAAGCACAGTAATGTATGTAAAACAAGTAATTACCAGCTTGCTGCTTACACATGGGCAGTAAAAAAAGTTCCCTGAATCACTGTTATCCAAGTAATGCTGAAGGGGAAAGAAAAATAAATTAACTTTTGCAACTCACTGAACTCTGATAGAAAAGTTATGATTTACCTGAGATTATTTAAACCTTGATGTCTTCTAATTGTGATATATTCTTGAGATTAAAACTTAACACCTCTTTGAAAAAGGCATCTTTGTCATACATTCAGAGCCACTGCTCTAAATGTATGACAAAAGCCTCTAAAGTGAAGACTTTTTAAGGGCTGATTTTGCAGCTGTTAGGTTATGTAAACAATTCACATAACTGTCTTGTATGTTGAAGTGAGAAGGGCAGGACTGAGCACAAGGTACGTCTACACCTTCAGTCACATTCCTGCAGAGGTTGAGCAACAAACAGTGGAAAAACTGCTGTTGCTTTGTAGTTTCCATCCGTATTTTGGAGATAAGCAGTGAGTCTGTACTGTGATGTGCAGTATATTGATTTAACTTGTAAGTATAAAATCGACAGCTGACCATTTTTCATCTAGAGTTATACAATGGATAAATACTGCTTTTCTGTTGGGTCCCCTCCCCATATTTTACTGAATAAACTGAAAAAGTCAATAAACTAAATAAAGTGGAAGTATGGGATGGAAAAGGAAGAAGAATAGAGGTCAAATCAATTCTGCCCCCTGCCCTGATGTCCATGAGTCTTACATGTGAATAAATTTGTAATAGCTACTGTACTCCCAGATCAATGTACTAAAGGAAGCAACTGCTTTACTCAACACCTGGCACTCTTTGTTAGGTACAGTCCAGATTTTTAATACCGTGATACGTGAGCTCCTAGGAGTTAGTAGAGATTAAGAAAGTTCACTCTGACTGTTGCAGTTGGTGTGCTTTTTGTGCAAAAAATACTTCACTTTAGGCCCATCTTTTATTCCTACTTCAACATTATTGTTATGTCCAACTTCTGCCTTTTATGCTTTTTGGAGAATGAGGCACAAGTTCGTTGTGTTCTTCAGAACCATTTTAGCATACTTTCAGGTATTAAATGGAAACATCCTGCTTTCTGTCATAGTGCTTTGACTTGGGCTATCTGGTTGCTTTTTAAAAAGCATTTAAGTATGTAGTTTCCACTAAACACAGTTTGGTCTACATGAAGCTTGTATTTTGCCTTTCTTCGATCTCCTAGTAAGAAAGATATTATAAAGTTAACAGATACTTATCCTCCAGCTTCCTTTCTGGTGTGGAAGTGTACAGCACAAGTTCATTGTGTGAAGGAGAAGAGAGGTTCAGGTGATGTTGTTGTGCTGGCAGGAGGGGAGGAAAACTGCATTGCACCATGTGGGAATAGTTGGCTGTGGGTAGAGAGGTGTGCTGAGCTGGAGCTGCAGCAGGCAAAGCAGCGAAGCTTAGGCTGGGTACGGCTCCGAGAAGCTTGTGCTGGACCCAGCCTGATAGTGTCCTGTGGGAGGTCACCCCAGAGCCCACCTGCCCCAGGGGCAGGTGTGTTTCGTTCAGGGCTTAACTTTATTCAGATAGATGAGTCAAATCTTGGCCAAGTTTATTTCTGTGTGATAGCCCTATCATCAAAAATTAGTGAAGGAGGATGAAGAGCAAGGTGGGAACTTGAATCTCACCAGAATGGCAGTCATGATCACATATCCCATTTTAGGTGTTAAAGCAAGTAGGGAGAGGGAGCTCTCGCATTGTGTATCGAGTGCAGGGCTCAATTTGTGACCTCATGTCCCTAATTTTTAACAGTGTCGGTTGTGCAGCCCCTGTATCTTGTTGCCTTCTGGACATAACTGCCATTTGTTCCCCCAGTACGCTAGCTGGCAGGATAGGACTGAGAATGTTTGAAGATGGCCAAATGTACTTTATGAATGCTCCTCTCCTGGTTTCGGCTGGGATAGAGTTAATTTTCTTCCTAGGAGCTGGTATAGTGCTGTGTTTTGGATTTAGTATGAGAATAATGTTGAGAACACACTGATGTTTTAGTTGTTGCTAAGTAATAGGACTTTTCAGCTTCCCACGCTCTGCCAGGTGCACAAGAAGCTGGGAGGGAGCACAGCCAGGACAGCTGACCCAACTGGCCAAAGGGATATTCCATACCATATGACGTCATGCTCAGTATATAAAGCTGGGGGAAGAAGAAGGAAGGGGGGGACGTTTGGAGTGATGGTGTTTGTCTTTCCAAGTAACCGTTACGCGTGATGGAGCCCTGCTTTCCTGGAGATGGCTGAACACCTGCCTGCCGATGGGAAGTGGTGAATGAATTCCTTGTTTTGCTTTGCTTGCGTGCGCGGCTTTTGCTTTCCCTATTAAAGTGTCTTTATCTCAACCCACGAGTTTTCTCACTTGTACCCTTCTGATTCTCTCCCCCATCCCACCCAGGGGGAGTCAGCGAGCAGCTGTGTGGGGCTTAGTTGCTGGCTCCCTTCTTTGGTAATGGAAGATGACAGGTGGCACATTCTGGAAGCTTGCTGCTAGATGAATAATTGTGCTATGACATCAACTGATGTGCTTCAAGCCAGACAGATTCAAAGAATATTTCCATTTACAAATTTCTTGAGGAGGAGAACCTCAACCTCTGAGAAATGGAAAGGAAATGTTATTAATTCCACAGAGTTAAAAGTGGGAAAATAGGGAAAGCTTTGCATGGTAGAGGCCCCTCAAGAGAGGTTGCTCTCTAGTCCCTTCTCTGCAGAGCATTCATTTTCTGCATGGGTGCCAATGAGTTGCTCTTATTTATGTTCACGACTTCTATTTGAGTCAGTGGGATGCCAAAAAAACACTCTGAGATGTATTCAGCCACTGAAGAACTAGTCAGTACTGGCTAAAAATTGTTTTATCAGGGCCGTTGGATGAGTACTGTGGCATGCTGAGGAAGGAGTGGCACATCGAATGTGATCGCCAGCTGCCGCTTCCAGAGGATTATTTCCCCGGTTTGCCCCTTTTTGGAACTGTGGGTTTTGGGGTTGTTTTTTAGACACCTGCCCACCAGGTCTTTGACGTGGTGTATTTCCTTTGGGCTGCTGCAGGGACTGTAGCAGGCAGCCTCTGCACATGCCCTGCAGCATCAAGCTTTCAGTCAGACAATCAAGACCAGTCAGCCTAATGATTTTTCTTTTTTTTTGATTGAAAAAAAAAAGAAAAGGATGCCTCACTTCATACAAACAATTTTATTATGTAGGCTGAATGTGGAAGGTACAATTGTTTTTTTTTTTCCTTCCTGTTACTTTTCTAGAATCAGGTAATTCTGCAAGTGTTTGTGACTTGCTGGGATGGGACAGAATTTAGACACTGTCCTTGTTAGATCTGTTGTGCACTCACCCATCTTTCAAAGAAAAGAAAAAGAAAAGAAAAAAGAAAAAAGAAAAAAGAAAAGAAAAGAAAAGCTGCTGTAATAATCATGAAACTAGTACCGTCCTTCTCAAACAGTCTTGTGTTTCACAGAGCATTCACTGGAAATACTCACTTTCCAGCCCGCGGCTGACCCCCGGTACCTACCCCTGGTGTTTAAGCGGCTTTGCGGGGGGGCCCAGGAGCTCACCCTCAGCCGGAGCCGGCCCGGCCCCGGGGCCCCGGCCGGGGGTCTGCCGGCAGGTGTCACTGCAGGCCCGGGGACGGCCCGGGGACGGCCCGGGACAGCCGCCCCCCCGCTGGTGGCACCTGGGGACCGTCCTCTCCGCGTCACGGCGAAGGGAGCTGCTGTACGGCAGCAAACGCAACACGCATTTACGATACGTAAATACCAATCATGCTTAGTAAATATAGCACTACCAAAATGCTTTCCCTTCCGATCCAGCGATCTCGAAAGATCCTGGCTTAGCAGCGTCAGCTTGCCTTTATAGGCTCGTGTGAAGGGATTATCAGTTAGAACTAATAGCGCATAGGTAGATGAAAGACATTTTGAAGATGTGTGGAACACTGTGAAATGAAGTGGTAAGAGACATGAGATTTTTTATTTCTTTATTTTTTTTTCTCTTTTTGAATATCAAATAGTTCATCTGTTTATATCTTGAGTAAGAATCTGCTAGAAGGGGTTGAAATTTGTAGCGAGCCCTCTCTTTGGTTTCTGAAGTATATGGTTTTGTTTATGTATTCATCCAAACCTTCAGTTGATGTATTGACACGTTTGAGTCTTCACCGCCAGACTAACTTCTGTAAGACTTAAGAGGCTTAGGCGAGACACGCTGTGTGATTCTGAGCAGTGTTTCTAGGATGGCATACTCTCTTTACACAAACACAAGGCTATAAAGCATCAAGAATAATGTATGTTGAGAAATGGTGAGGTTGGATTCTCAAATTGCCCAGGAGCAAATCAAATAACTTTAAAAATGTATAAATCTATTCGTTTCCAACCACATTTGCAGGTGTGCAGAGCATATTTTATTTTTACTGCCTTTATTGTATAAGGCAAAAAAATAGTTCAAGCCGCAGATGTTTTATAAAGATTTAAAGTGCTTAGAAAAACACAATAAACATGATAATAATCCTCTGTTACTGCCTATACTGTTGTTCCTGAATTGCTAAAATGACAAAGATTATTTCTAGCTGAGAGGAATGTATCCAATGTAAAACACTGCATCCATAGACTAATGGATGTAACTATAACAGGCTGTATCTTCAGAGGTGGAGCACTTGCTGGACTGCCACTCTCTTCACGTTTCTGAATGTTTTCTGCATCATAAGTTGTTTTTTTTTTAGCGTGAAAGATTAAGAGAAATAAATTATATTGAGCAAGGAAGATGTACAGTCTGCAGGTTTATGGGCCATGAGAAAACAGCAGCTGTTTCACTCAAACTCTTTCTAGAGCCCCTTTCTTTGAGTGGATTTTTTTTTTCAAGTATTGTGTAACATTTTGGCCTTTGTTTTACAGCAGATCTGGGTGTTTTGCTCAAAGACTAGTTCTGCAGAGCTAAAAGTAACCGCTCGGGTGAGAGCCTGCTTCTTGCCACTTCTACAGCAGGTTCATCTCTTGTTGCCGAAGTTCGTTTTCTGTGGCAGGGTGTAACGAACTGCATCGAGAGAGCACTTGCATTTTGGAGGACTGTGTTCCTTTCAGCAAGCTGGCAAGCAGGAGTTAGCAGCAGTTTTTGTTCCCGCACCTGAGCTTGTCTTTTGAATTCATATTGTTGAGGGGAGCAAAAGAACCAGTAATAAAATTTCTTCTCTGGGGTCATCATTGAGCTGCTTGGCTGATAGGGTTGAAAAGGAAGAGGGAAGGGGATTTTTACAACTAAAACAACAACAAAACCCCCAAACTTCAGGGAGTTAACAGTTTATTTCCCTTGCATTAAATAGCACTTGCACGGTGGCAGGCCTTGCTGTCTCCTGCTGTGTGTCTCAGACTCTCATCTTCCATCCAGGCCCCCTAAGAAAGTTCCCAGAAAACACCCAGCTGGAGCATCACTGGCCTCCTGCACCTCCTGCGGGTATTACCACGTGGTGCTTGTGTATCTTTTAGCTTTTAGTATCTAATATTAATGTTACTTTTAGACTATCAAGTGGTTCCATGGTGTTCATTTACTGATGAGGCCTCTGTAGAGCTCTCTCCTCGCTCAGACGTGCTGGGGTTTGTCTCATCAAACCATGCTACAAACAAAAAACCTCTTTTAATTAACCAAAATAACTGAGGGCCTTTTTAAAGGTAGTAGGTGATTGGAAAGATTATTTTAAAAAAATAAGTTAAGTTGGAGAAATGCTTAGGGCTGTTTAAAGCAAATCTGTGATGGCTTCCACAATCACCTGGTTTGTAAGACACACAGATGAAAAGTCCATGTGTTACTACATCACCCCATCACCCCACCCCATGGATGCTCCATTCCGACGTATCTGCCTTCCCAGTGAGAAGATGGAAAACAGCAACAGAGGCCTATGCTCATGGAAAATTCAAAGGCAATAATGGTGTGAAGTGGAACTAACATAAAACACCTAAAAGCTGTGGTCCTTTTGCACTGCTGGGGCTACCTTGTCATCGGTGGGGCTTGCCACTAAAACAACCTGGTTCTTCAAAGAAATGCTGCATTGGATGATGTGTGAATTAACTTCCTGCTCGTGGTAGGTGGGCTTGGCATGGAGCAATCCGTTTTGGCTGTAGGTTTGGGAGCACTGGCTCCTGCTGCTGGGAAAATGCTCCTCTGCTCACGAGACACGGGAAGACGCCGCACCTTTTAAGTCACCTAGAGGAAGAAGGCTCGCTTTTTCACAGCTACCAAACAGCCTGTGTAGAGAGTTAGGTACTGCTTGACTTTCTTCTGGGTAGTATCTTCCTCAGCAGCCACTCCTAGGCTTCGGTTTTCCTCCCTGCAGGTGTCTCTGCTATGTCACAGGGACTGGGAGAGCATTCGCCGTGGTCGTCTGATGCCTTGCTCAGAAGTGCTGTTTCAGACAAGCCCAGCCAAAAGATGACGGCGGTGCTTTTGCTCTCTTTGTGCCGTACCTCTGTGAGTTTTGGGATTCTTCGCCTGTCTCTGGTAACGAGTCCTTTTCTGTTCCTCTGCAGAGCAGATCTTCCTCCAGCCGCATATATGCTATAGACCTCCAGCAGAGCTGTGTTCTCCCACCCCTTCCTCCCCTACTTTATTATTGATGATTAGCCACACAAGCGCTGTGCAGTACTGTTTGCGAGCAGGAGGGTTTCTGTCTGTGGTTGAGGACTCTCTCGTCTGAGGTCTATATGTGCCCTTTGGGGAAGTAAACTGGATTATATTTCAGTATATCTCACCGAGGGAAGAGCTAATTGTCCTCATTACTGATGAAGGAACAGTCAGAGGAGGGTCTGCCGATGGGAGAGGAGGAGAGTCTGCAGTCAAGACTGCAAGCAAAGACGGTGAATTAATAATGCTATTTGCCATCACACTGCATGTCTTACTTTTTAGCGGCTTACAATCTGACCCTTTCTTGCTTAGGGAGAGAGAAATAAAGCTTACGTGGTCCCTGAAAGAGAAAGCTTAGTGTGAGAAAGGCAAACTCACCGCGTGTGACTCTCTCTATGCTTTTTGGCCTCCCTCAATCTCCTGAGAAGGAAGCGGTGTGGCAGCAATCCTCATGCCTGTTTCCAAGCAGGCTGTGGCCTCCCAAGCTGCCGGGATGTCGGCTCACTTGCCCCTGCCCTCATGAGCGGGTGCAGAGGGCCGGCAGGCACGAAGGCAGTATCTTTTTCTGAGCCCTATCCGAGCCCTTTGGTTTTTTCTTTTCTATTTTTTTTTTTTATTATGGCCTCCTGCCAGGCCGGCACTCTCGGCAGGGAGAGCTGGGCAAGGCCAGGCCACGCTCTTTGCAAGCGGCCATGGGAAGGCAGCGGCGGGTGCCAGCAGCTAACGAGTGCGTGCCTGTGAGCAGCCAAGGGAGTTATCGTTTGCTGATTTAGATGCCCTAATTATATTCTCAGCCTCGCTCAGCATTCCTGGTCTTGGGCAGGAACGTGACCAGACATGAGCCGATCCTTTCTCCAGCCGTGGGGACAGCAGTCGGTGGCTGGAGAGCGGGAAGGGGGAGCTGGACGTGGCGAGAGCAACAGCCACTTCAGGGGTCTCTGAAGGGCCCTGGCCAGCCCCGCACCACGGGCCAGGAGAAGCAGAGCTGCTGTTCCCAGCCCTGTCACAGGGAAGATGGGGCACACGCCGTGGCGGCCGGGGGACCGCCGATCCCTGCACTGCAGGGGGGATGTGGCCGCAGATGCCAGGGGGATGAGAGGGTGGTCGGGGAGCCCCAAGGAGAGGAGAGAAGATCAGGCGGGCAGGAATGGAAGGGCTGACAAGGCGTGGGGGACCCTAAGGCAGGCCAGGCTTTAGGGATACAGGAGATCACAGATGCTAGAAGATCTTAATTAATCTTAATTAATTAGAGATGCTGGAGATTGCAGGCTGCCTAAAATTGAAAATAGAAAACAGTATGCGAGGCAGTCATTTTGTGGGCTGGAGAAGCCGGACTTGTCTCCGAGAGCATCATCTGGATCTCTGCTGTGGGCCAGCGTGAGGAGAGCTGAGGCAGCAGAGTCCCGCGGGGTCAGTCGCAGGTATGAGCAAGCCCTACCATTGTACCTCTCCAAGACCTTTTTAAAAACAGTGGCTGCTCAAGTGTCTCATCAGGAGAGACATTTAAGGCTATGGTCCCATAGTCAGCCTTCTCGCTGGCTCTGGGTGGCTCAGATTTGGTCATTCGGGAGTACCCAAGGGACACGTTCAAAATCAAACACTAAACATTTTTGGTTAAGGAATGTTTTTGTAAGAACAGCTTTGGTGGCTTGCCAGATGGATGGATTAAGCATCTTCTCATTTGAGTTTGCTCTGGCCTGATGAGAATAATGCTCTCCTTTTAAGTACTAAGTGTCTATTTGACAAGAATGATAAAAGTTTTTGATTTGGTGTGGAAAAAGTATTCTGACCATGGTATTTCCATATCAACAACACTTGGAGGCTTTGTAGAAATAAAGAGCTTGTCATGCATCGTTTTATGGATACCCTTGCATTTCATTAACTTCAAGTTAAGACCTTGCAGTTGGTAGCATCATGCTCATAATTCAAAAACAATTTGCATGTTGGATTAATTTCTCACCAGGAGGTACATTTTGGTTGTTCCAAATGAGAAGAGCACTTTAGACCATGTCAGATTATCAGAATTAATAAAACAGAAGCAATCAGAATCATGAATCATATGCAAACTGTTAGAACTTTACTTAAAGTAATTAGAATATGAAAGCTATTGGACAATATTGGAGCACAGATCCCTCCCCAGAGAAAGCATAGATCATTCTTTTTAACAATGCAAAAACATACATCTCTGTTAAATACATAAACAGCACTCAATTTTAATGCAACACGTAGTTTTATACTTTTGACCTTAGCAGTCATTTTAAAAATGTACAAAGTTTTAACCTTCCTTGGTTTCTTTAGAGTTTAAAGAAAACCCACAGGTTTAAAGCAAAGCAAAATGGTCATTAAAAACCCAAACCAGTAGCTTTAGCATGTGTACAAATTACAGAAAGCAATGTTTATTTCAAGAGAAATCAACTGGAATTCTACAAGTATGTCAGAAAATGATGCATGAGGTAACATTTCATTTAAAAACTAGGATCCCTGTACTGTAGTCCCAAACTGGCTTGACACCTACAGTCCTTGCAAAATTGACTTGTTTAAGTAGTTGAGGATGGCTATTAGGCACACTGCTTTGCATAAAGCCAGCTTTATCTGAAAGAAAGAATCTGAATCTGATACTGAAAGATATTCTAAAAGAAAAGAAAAACAAGGGATACCTCTCAGGTGAAATATGCATTTGCCTAGTTCTCAGATTTACCTTCAAATTACAGAAATGAAATGAAAAAATGGGGCTTTTCCTTTACAGAAAGGTGTTTAGAGAATTGACCTTAATCCCAACGCAACTGCAGCATGCCCTCAAGTGTGGCCAGCTACTGCTTTTGCCTCTTTCAGTGTTGTAAGCCTGCTCAGAACAGAACAAGACGTTGTTCTGCAGAATATTCCATGGTCAGAGGGCCAGGCTGGGAAAAGACGGGGCCCCCGAGCATGCCTTCCCCTCTTTCCCGAGCAAAAGTCTTCAGACTTTGGGCTACCCCTTTTTTAGGATGCTGCTTCCAGACACTACTCCCTGCTCCCAGTTTTAAAAGTGTTTCCATGAAACTAAAAACAAGTCAATTTTAGAGAACCCAAAGGCACAATTAGAACATGCAAATATGAATTCAGTTTTTTTAGGCATTTCTGTGGCGCTGTTCCCTGTAGTATCCAGGCATCTTTCACCAGCATTAGTGAATTTTATCCTTATAGCACCTCTCTGAGATTGGAGAACCTGCTACCCTTGTAGTATTACTCTACAAGTGGTGCAGTCTGACCTCACACAATGTGGTCAAAGCTATCTTGATCCCCTGTTCAGAAACTGCATCTCCTTTGAGAGACTTTCTGGGGGTTACCTCTACACAATTTGGTTCTCTTTCATAATGATTTCCTGCTGTGAAGACAAAATAGTCCTCGTCTTCTGCTCTGCCCTTTGGGTTTTGCTCAACCTTTGTAGTTTCCTTCTAGAGTGACCTTGTGGCTGGCCCTGCTCAGGTATGCAAAGATGGAGCGAGCAGGATGTGTGAAGCTCGCTTCTTTCTCCATTGCAAAAGGCATGGTGAAGTTTGCTGTCTTTTGTGCCACTAGCACTATAAAGTTTGGCTTTATCTAATAATTAGTATCTAGTAATACTGCCCAATAACCTTTTAAGGCCAGTGAACTTTTCACTAAAGATGATAAACGAAGGGGTTACGGTTGTCTCTGCCCACCAGTATGGTCCTTGCAGGGTAATGCAGTGCGGGGTGCTTGCAGAAGACACTTCAACTCATTCGTTTGCAGCCAACTCTCCCTCTCTCTCCACATACACACACTCACTCCTCCACGCTCACTTGCTCACATGTGCTCCTCCTCAGGCGCTCCCAGAAGCTTTCTGTCCAATATAGCCGAAGCAAGGCTTTCTCAAAGCTTGGGAACGCTGCTAGGCTGTGCTGCCCAAGCACCATTAAACACATTTGAGCCATTCCACCATGCAGAGTCGAGTCCTTGGTCTCCGGTTTGGGTTTCTGTGGCCTGTGGCAATAACATGCTCTGCCAGTGTTGCAGGACAGATAACACAACCAGCGTAGGGGGGCTCTGACACTGCCTGCAATGCCAACTTCAAGTCCACCAGCAACGGTCAACATCTATTTTTCTCTCTGCCTCCGAACAGCCAGCTGCGGGGAGGATCACCGCCGCCAGCTCACGCCCAGCGGTGGAGCGACAAGCCATCAAACCGCGTCTTTCTGGAGGAGCCCTGTGCTTCCTGCCTGAAGCCGCCCTCCCTCTCAGCAGAGGGGCTCTGGGGTCCTCCCGCCACACCTCTGCCTCTTACCACAAACCCTCCCAGGCTCCTGGCTTCAAGAAACAAAGGCGGAGGCAGCAACACCCAAAGCTGATCTAAAATAATGGAGCCGCGAGATCAAAACCTGACGTGATCTAAGCTTGATTGTCTTTATGGCAGTGGTGGGGGTTTCTGCCCAGTTTAAAAACACAGGTTGAATTTCTCATCTTGTGCGTTTGCTTTTTAAAAATATACAATATATTGCAGGTAGATTTTTATTAAACCTAAAGTAAGTGAAGTGCACTTTGAACTACGTTATTTAAAAGGTGATTAGTTTTATTTTAAAAAGCTTGTTGATGGTAAGGGTATGCTGTCTACAAAAATGCGTATGTACCTTCAACTTTTTTGGAGGTTTTGCTTTTGCAATTTTGTGGTGCTTGCAAACTCCGCGGATAAAATCAGTTGATCTAAGTAACCAGTAAACTTACTGCCTGCAGCCTTCCAATTGTTTCATTATAGCTTAGGAAGGATTTTTTGTTTATCGTAATAGGACACAAAAGCAGAGTTACATTAGTGCTGCTCTGGAGAGCAAATTACAAAGTTGAGCAATGCACATTAGTTCCAGGCTCTGCTGTTTTCTGTATGTGTATATACACTTTACTTTCCACCCAGGCAGTATTCTCATTAAAAGTTAATGCAATTGAAATTATTTTTCTCAGTCCTGCAATTTTTCTTTGCTTTTCTGTTGTTTTTTGCTGAACTATGGATAAAGCTGTTGTTCCAATTTTAAAATACATGCTTTCCTAAGAGGGGATTTATATGATCTCATTTGTAGATAGGCCAAGCTGTTTCATTACGTCAATGTAAGTATTTACTTTGCATTACTTTGATTACAAAGGGGGGTTATCA
This sequence comes from Pelecanoides urinatrix, assembly GCA_013400755.1. NCBI lineage: Eukaryota > Metazoa > Chordata > Aves > Procellariiformes > Procellariidae > Pelecanoides > Pelecanoides urinatrix. Next base: position 290,323 of record VZTQ01000211.1, on the reverse strand, counting down.
GAAAAGGTAGCTTTTTTTTTAAATGCTGAATGATGCAGATGAAGAGAGATGGGAGGAAGCAGGTAATAGATGCAATTGCTTGCTGGTTTCAGGCGTTTTTGCTTAGAGAGTTAATTGAAAAAGTGCAGTACAGTACTGAAACATTTAATCTGCAGCTACAATAGCTTATTTTTGCTTTGCCCTCCTTGTGGGCTCCCAGAGGGTGGGAGGGTACTTTATAGCTGGCTCTGCAATATGAAGGTTTTGTCATCAGCAAAAGAATCTGCAGCTCAGATTTTTGCTTAGATATCTACATTGTAGAGCCCTAGTAGGCACTGTCTCTCAACCCTGAACTGAAAGCCTAAAAAAGGCAAGCAGTCTCAAGTCCCTTACGAAGGGACCTCTCTAGGTTCCTCATTGAATCAGAGAACAATTTAGGTCAGAAGGGGACTGCAGGCCGTCATCTTATCTAGCCCCCTCACCCCCAAAAGCACGGCCACCTTAGACATTGGATCAGGCTGCTCATGTCCAGCTGAATTTTAAACGTAATGGATTGTCCCTGTTAATCAGGCTCTCCAATTCATTAAGTTACACATTTAGTTGTGAAATATTTGATATCCTGTGTTTCCTGGTGCTTCAAACTATTCTGTGCTGCTCTGGGGATGCAGTGCTAAGTTTGCTGGAAAAGTCTGGGTTGTGGTCTTATGGATAAGTAGAAAGTCACAAAGTGGCTGGAGTTAAGTAATGAACTTGAATTAACTCTTTTAATTCTTGATTTTAAATAAAGACACCTCCCAGTTCCTTCTACTTCTTGACTGTCCTTTTCAGCTTAGCAAATGAAAAATAAAAATCAGTCCATCAAAGAAGAGTTTTGTTGTAAGCTACTTTTTAATCACGGCATTACTTGACATTCAGTCAGCATGACGATTACATTTTCCTTCTCAAAATACCAACAGACAAAATAAGCCTAGCAGGAGCCTTCAGAAGAAAATAAGGAAACATCTGAAGGTGCTGAACTAGGAATGATGGAAAATAATGATGAGGTAAAACTAATAAATTGATTTGAGCAGTGACAAGGCTTGGTAATACTAAGGAAAACTTTCCCCTCAGGGTTACAAAGACAAAAGAGCACCTAAAAATATACCGCAATTCTTCTTTTACTGAGATAGAGTGGCTATCTTGATTATGGAATGCTGAGACTGAAGCTCACTCTCTAACCGTACAATTAACTTGCACAAGCGGCAGCCAAAATGCCCTTCTGTGTGAGTACGTGCCCCAAGCTGAGCTTAGAGCTCGATCTCTCTGCCCCCGAATTTTGTCTTTGGCCTTTTTGTTCAGAAGGTGCCAATTACTGAGGAGTCTGGCAAGGGTTTTGCTGAGGAGTGCATCTATGCACCGACAACTGAACTTGGCTCTCCAAAGCAACTCTACACAAGCTGCCCAAACCCCAGCGGAGAGCCGGGGCCCCCTTGCGCCTCCCACCCTCCCGCTGCTCTGCAGCGCGGCTGCAGGTCGCGACCATGCTTGGACCGAGTTTGCTGCTAATCTGACAATTCTGCCTCCTTTCATGACGCTGCCAAGCTGCAATTGAATACAGTGTGTTGCAGGGCGCAGAATCAGTTTGGAGCTCCTTTTCCCGCCAGGGCCCTGCGCGAGCCCCCCCAGCCCTGCTCCGCACTGCACCTCCCCTGGCGGGAGCTTGCTCCCTTCAAAAAATACCATATTCTGCACTTGAATTCCAGTAAAAAAGCAAACATGAACATTTTATGGTTAAGCTGGTATTTGGGAAATGCCAATTTGATACCAAGATTGTGATAATTTCGTCTTTTGTTTAAGGAACATTTCTGTGACATTTCCCCAATCCAGTCCTGCCAGTTACTCAGAAACAGCAAGCTATGTAGTGCCTCCTCTTTGCACGTTATAAAACCTGCACGTTGGTTTATTTTTGCTTGAATAATCTTCTCAGATGTTTCACACTCCTCTCTCTGATGGCTCCTCCACTCAGAAACCAAAATACTTAGAAGCGGTGTCTTACGGATGCGTTGCTCCTCACCCTTCAGTCCCTCTCCGGGGCAGCTGAAAGGGAAATGGCAGCAGCCACAGCTCTGGTGTTTTCTGCCCTCTGATTCACTCATCTCCACGCCATGCCGTTGCCTTTAGGATGGATATACAATACCCATAAGCTTCTCTCCCATTCCAGCTTATTGATCTAAATCATGCTTTAGCTTACTGGTATAAGGTCTGCTGAAAGGGTGTTTTACTTACTCTTTTATGTAGCTTTAAATTGCAATTTTTAAAAAATGGCTTAGTATTAGTCCCACATTAAGATCAAGTTTAGGCTTGAATCCTTGTTCCAATGAACTATGTAAAGGCCATAATAAAAATGCCTGTGCAACACTCTCATATACACACCCAAATACATATGCATGGCTTTCCAATACACTAATGACTACAGCAACTATGCTCAGGTAACGCCCAGCTGCACTCAAATCCGTGCTGATCACGCCACAACCACAAAATCTCCAAGAGAGACAGAGCTGATACTGCTGCCTCGCCATTCCCTGCACTCTCCTGCATTTCGCCAAGGATGCCGGCGGCAGGGCCGGGATGCTGGAGCCCCAGGACGCCCCGTTCCCATTGCCACCTTGCAGCCCAATGCAAAACTATGCCTGGAGACTCTGGGCGCCCAGGCCTGAAAGCATCCTTTCTCCCTTCTTTTTAAGCGTGAGGCGCCATCCCACAAAAGAAGGGGCTCTCGCCTTCAAAAGGTTTCTGTTTGTGCATCGTGGCCAGCCCTGAATCGGCTGCATTCATCGGCTCGCCCTCCGTCTCGGGCTGCTCCCTCTCTGGCTGCAGATTCGGCAAAACACCAAGCAAGAGCCAGATATAAATCTCTCCCGCTCAAAGGAAATATTTAGCAGAAAAATGAGTAGAAAACAAAAGACTTCTCTGTTACTCACCCAGTCCTCTCACTCAGAGTGGCTCTATCTAACAAGGAGGCAAGTGAGCGCTCCTGCCTGCCACAGCTGTGCCAGGAGGACGGGAGCGGGGCTGCCCCACGCCTGGGAGCCCAAATGGCCTCAAGCACTGGCTGGGAAACGCAGAGCCTTTTCCATCAAGTCCACTGCTTGGTAAGCGCAGGAGTACTGCTTAGGGCAGCGAGGGGGAAAAAACCCCCATGTTTCCTCTTAAGTCTGCAAAAGGAAAACTCAAGAGAAGTTAACAGAATTTTACATACATATTAAAAGCCGAGGAACATTAATCCACAGCTTATCTGTGTTCCACTCTTATTTCCCGCTGTGTGAGCTGTTCCAAAATTTAAGACGTAGGATGCAGATCAGCTTTGTTCCTCTTTTTATTGTAACTTCAGTTGTATAATTCACTAACTCTCAAGAAAGTCTGGAAAAGCCAAATCTCCACGAGAATTCATTGAAATGACTGCGCTCCAGCTCTCCGACACAGAAACTTAACAGGTTTCTACTGTAAAATATTTATCAGAGAGAGAGAGCCATTTCATAAGCAATAACACAAGAAAGACAGCTAAGCCGATTTACTGGAACTCGGGAAAGTCCTTTTGGGAAGGAAGAGGTGCTGGACAGGGTGTGCTCCAGCATCTGCCTGACAGAGACATTGGAACCAGTAACGCTCTGACTGGGGCTTCAGCCGAGGAGGACGTCTGCCCGCTCCCAGCCTGTAACCCATCAGGCTGGCTGCTTCACCAGCCCAGCTGAGTTTGCCACCGACTGGGAATCAGAGCCACGAGGTTTCAGGTGGTCGCTGAGGCACCCGACAACAGTACCCAGCAGCAGAACCAGTGGCTGCGGGGCCCCGGGCGCTCCTGGGCAGGCGCCTCCCCGCTGAGCACCCTGCCTGCCCACGCAGCGAGCACCCGGGCCGGCACGAGGGGCAGGTTTGGACTCGCCCATTGCAGAAATGTCAGCGCGTTTTGTTAATCCAGCAGAGCAAGGTAAAGACCCGCAGGAAGCGGAAAGAGGTGCGATACATGCGTCCTTATGTCACTGCTTGAGTTCTTGCGCAAATCCCCCCACTCCTGCGCTCATTTGGTATCTTGCAAAGTAAAGGACTGTTAAGTATTACCCACACAGTTGAAAATTTATCTTTTACAAAACCGTTACTTTAGTTCTGTATGTTCAATAATTCAGTTTTTGATATTTGTTCATCTTCTATCTAAAGCAAAACCTTCAGTGTTTCATTTAATTTGTTTTCAAATTTTTACTTTTTGGTGCAATTATCATCTTGAAACCTATATTGGTAATGCTCAAAACTCTTCAAAAATACTGCCGTTTGAATTTTAGTCATGTACCAAAAGAAATATCACACAAAAATATTTTCTTGCTTTATCTCTACAGTTCCTGGAAAACTGCGTACTGGAGAAACCAAAACCACATGAACCGAGAAGACCTCAAATGGCCCCTGTGTCTGTAACAGTCTATATACATGTTACATACATATGACTGTTTGAGAGCCTGTATTCATGAATGTGTCTACATACTGCACAAAGTTCATTTGTCTGAGGGTTTTTTTAAAACTATTATCAGAAACAAGGAGAACAACCTTGTGGTGACACAGAAAACATGTGGTTACTGGATTTAGTCTTACCCTCCTAGTGCCACTGCTCATTAACCATGAACTGATTTTGCAAATCTGTCATTCAGCACAATAATTTCTACATTTTTTTCTTATCATCACATTTGTACATGTAACAAATTGGTACAAATGTTTACAATAAAATGTAAAGTTCATTGATACAATGCCTTTCATGATGGCCCATAATCGGTTACTAGCCAACTCTGTAGTTTTTTAGAGACATTTTTAGCTGAAGTTGGAAAAATAGGAAATGTATTGTAGCTTAAAATAAATGTACATAATATACAATATATATATTTATACACATGTGTATGTCTACATACACATATATTGATATAACATTTAAAGTAATGTTTAGTTTTGATCAGTTCTCTGAGTGCTGGGACTACCTGGCAAATAAATCTAGAAACGGAATTTGTCCACAATTAAATAATTATTTCCACAACTTAGAAAAATATACTTTTACTAAATAAGGTTTGAATTAACTCATTTATGGATATAGCATGGAGGATAATGGTTTCCAGACTCTGGCATGATTAAATCTGAAAGAACCCAAGCTACTACAAACCGGTAACGAACGCTGCCCTGCAGCCAAACACAGATGAGCACAGAAACAGAAGCTGCTGCTGCAGCCACCATCGGTGGCACCCAAACCCTCTCTGGTTCGGTCACCGCTCACATAGGCTTCATTTCCACCCCATACAAGTCGCCCACCCGACCTCACATGCTGTTATTTAAGGCCCACTTCGACCACAATGACACAGCACCTGCCGCCTTCTCCAAGTCCAGCACTTGCTGATGGATGCGAGCAGCTCCCCGCTGCTACGCAACTCTTGCCTTGAGAGCTAACATATGATCAAGGTCCCTAATCAATGACTTGGAGAACCATCAGTGCTTGAGCTTCACCATACGGATTTTGATCTACTGCATAGGTAAATATGTTATAGCAAAACATACATATCTGTGAGTGTGTGTATATATATATATAAAAGTATATATACATATACACAAGTGTGTGTGAGTATGTGCACATCTCTATATAAAAAAATTCATGGAGCTATGTGTAGTAATGCAATATACCATGGTATCCTGCATATGTTATCTAGGTTTTTTTTAATATCTAGGCACCAGAAATAAGTATATAGAGCAAATCAACCTTTAAAAATTAAAGTTAAATCAGTGGACAAGAACTTCGGTAAAGCTTGTCAATATTTATTTTTTTTTTATTCAAATACAGTCAAAGTCTATCAGTTGCCATCACCCTCTTCACAAGAGGAAAGTGCATGTTTTTTTTTTCTAAAGAAAATTGTACGTAAGGTGGGGCTTAATAATTCAAGAAAATTCTGAATTAAATGTTTACATTTTTCAAAAGATTACTATCTTTCTCATGGAATGAAAGCTAATAGAGTTCTTGTCCTGTGTGTACTTTATCGTATGCATATATATATAAATATATATATGTATGTCTTTGTTTATGTACCTGTGTGTGTATATACACATCCACACACTTTTAACAGGAGAGAGGAACCTGTTTTTCTCCACTTTGTATGTGAAGACTTACACGTTCCTCCCTGTTTTGTACCCTGTGCAGTATAAGCTCTAGTGATGAGGCCAAACAAAAAGATATAGTTCACCATAGTATATTAGTTTATGTAGCAAAGTAATTTTCAAGCAAGTAAAATAAAGCTCTGTATTCCAAACTTCTTTTCCTTAACATTTCTCATAAAGAAAAGGAAGGAAAAGGAAAGAGGGGAGGGAGTAGGATTATGGCAGTAGCATTGAGCCAGTGGCACACATGCGTGTGCGTGTGCAAGCGTGCAAGCGCATGCATGCACACACACACACACATGCACAGAGAGCAGGGCTTTGGTTGACAAATGCAGATTGTCCAGAGAAGGTGGATGCATAAGTAAGGAAGACTCTACAGTGATGCAATTGTATCTTTTATGTTTGCATGGAGTGAGAAAACAAATTCAATTGAAAAAAAAAAAGCAAAGACCTCTTTTTAGGTCCCTCATCAGTGAGAGCATACTCAGTATGCTAGAGAATTTATCTGAAACCTTTTAAATCAAGGCCTCTTTATTACAAAAATAAAAATGAACAAACAAAAAAGTATGAGAGACGACAAGATGCTGAAGTGTCACTCCAATCGTCCCTGCAGAGAACAATTGCATCCCATTTATTATTCATTCTCTTCTCTCATTTCTACGATGTCTGTCATTTCCTCTGTGTGAGGCATGTCGGTCATTGCAGAGTCTTCACCTTCTGTAGCTGCTTCATTCTCATTCCGTTTCTTTTTCTAGATTGAAACAAGCATTGGGAAACCTATCAGTAAGTTGTGTGTGAACACAGTCCTACAAACTTTGGGCACTGGGAGAAGTGAGGTGGAGTAGTTTTTTTTTTTTAGTACATTATTAAGAGCTAGAATATTTGTGTCATATTCATGACTTGTCACTAATAAATTCTCTTAACTTAGAAGGTTTCCATAACCTTCCTGGGGCTCAGCTCTCCCCTTTCTAACATAAATGCAATAATAGAGGCATTTCTTATGCTAAGCAACATCCAAAACAGACTTCAGCACGACTGGAGGGAAGAGAGCATCTGGAATCTTTTACGTCACAGACTTTTTATTAAAAAAATAAGAAAAGCAAACAAAATATAAGAGAAGATAAGCTGCTCTAGGGAGGGAGACAGAGGTGGCAACCTGATTTCTCAAATGTCAAACTTCAGGAATTTTACAAGATGTGAGCATTCTGGCTTTTCATAATATTGCTGATCCACTGTGAGCCCCCACCCCATCAACGCCAAGTAATATTAGAGTATTTTTGGCTAGCAGGAGCAGGAGGGCATTCAAGAGTCCTATGATTCATCCAGGATGTCCTGGATTAGTAGAGCTAAGAAGCATTCAGCCCCACTACAAAACAAGTTGAAGCATCTGTTCCTTATTACCCGTTTCTCAGCAGGCTGACTAGTTTTACAGAAAACACTTGTACAGCTGACAAAAAATCCCCCGCAGGTATTATTGATTCAGCTGAGTTGGGCATATCAGAGCTTCAAAATTTTAGAGGTGTCTACACCACACTTGATTTGCAGCTCTCAAACGCCGCCAACTTATTGCCACTGTAGGTGAAAACAAGTTGGTGTATACAGCTACCGGCTGGCTCTGCCACTGTCACATCGGCTGTTGAGACGATGCTGTCAGCTGCATACCATTTCTGGTAAGGGAATAAATTAGGCTGGCACAGTTATTACTACTACCTGCACTCATCACTGCAAAAAACTGAGCACCATGTCCCTGCGGAGATGCTCTATGAGCTATTCCTGTAACAAACAAGCGATGAGGAGGTCAGTCCAAACAGATACATGTTGTGAAACCACAGGCCATGAACAGCCATTTCAGTGTCTACAGGTTTTACTCTTTGGTGGTCAGGAAAAACACGACAGACTAATCATGACAGAGATCAAGGTAATCTTTTTTCTTATGAACCTTGTACACTTTGGTCTACTGCCATGGCCTGCACTGTTAATACATATCAAAACTGGTTTTAGTTTGTTCCAACATAAGGCTTTTAGATATTCCATCTTCTGTATTTTTTTGCTAAAAATAGAAGCGGTGGGCATCTTTGCTTGGCCTTTAGTAAGAAGTCTAATTGAAAAAAAAAGCAAATGCATAGATTATATTTTCTGCTCCCATCCACAGAGTCCTTCTGCACCATGGAATGATATACACACCATGCCATTTCTGCTTGGACTTGCACCTGGTGCTTACACAGTGCCTTGAACATGTAACTGCAAGGGCGCAACATGCAGGTACTGTCATGTACGCAGTCACCTAGCCAATATTTATCCTGTGTTTGACTTCATTTAGTGGAATAGTCTTTGAAATCCATGTACCACTGCTACTCTGTACATGCAGGATTGTAGTGTGTGTGTTCTGGTTCCGGCTGGGACAGGGTTAACTTTCCTCCCCATAGCTTGGGGGTGTGTGTGCTGTGTTTGGGTTCAGTATGAAAGGAGCACTAATGGCCCATTGATGCTTTGGCTGTTGCTGGGCAGCGGAGCAGGGCCGGGCTGGTGGGCCCAGCTGGCCAATGGGGTATTCTATACCATGTGACATCATGCTCAGTATAAAAACCAGGTGTGGGGGGGGGCTCGTCCCCCCGGGTTCGGGACACGTGGTCGGCGGTCGGTGAGCAGTTGCACTGTGCATCGTCTGCTTTGTATATTCTGTTATTGTTGTTGTTCCCATTTGCTATTATTGCTGTTCTACTTCTTTTTTATTTCAATTATTAAACTGTTCTTATCTCAACCCGGGAGCTTTGCTACTTGTACCCTTCCCGATTCTCTCCCTCATTCCACCAGTGGTGGTGGGGGGGAGGGCGGGGAGAGCAGCTGTGTGGTGTTTATTTTCTGCTGGCTGGGGTTAAACCACGACAGTGTGAAATGTATAAAAGTATGCCTATGAGAAATCCTCGCCTATTTAAGTAATTGTAAGCTCTTACCCTCTACTGCTGTAGGAGTATATCTGGTTTTAAGCCACTTCTTTAGATGGCAAAAAAAAAAGCAACTGTACTTTTTGTCCATTTTCAGCAGAGCTGGTTTTATAAAGAAATAGAAGTATACATATATATATACACACACATATACGTATATATGTACATGTACATATACACATACATATAATAAGCTTGGATGAGTAGTTCCTATGTCTACATAAAGAAGCTATATGTTGTACTGTAGTAGTAGATCTACAGTGCAAAACAGGTGGTGGTAAGGACATGATATCCATGATACACATGTTTAGAAGGGCAAGAGGTTTACTTCAGACCAGCATGTCCCATGGCCTGGTCCCATGGCCTGAATGCCCACTAGCAGTTGGAGGGCACCTTTTGGTTTTATTTCAACCCAAAAAATTCCCAAGTTGCATACTCTTGAGACCGCATGGGGAAACAAACCAAATTCAGTAAGTGGGGATGCTGGGGAGTTACATTTCAAAAGCGTATTCTTAATTTGAACTAAAATCCACTGTATTCATCAACTGCTTTCACCAGATGCCTCAGAGCCTAATTCTTACCTGTTTCCGATAGACGTAACAGGCTGCTATTGCAACCATGGTGGATTCTCCTACAAAACCAGCTAGAAGGGATCCTACTCCAAGAGTGGCTCCATGAACTCTGTGGGCGGCATAAAAGAAAGTAGTCATGGCTGTGTGAGAATGCATAATTCACAGTTATATTTCCACTGGCATATAGAATCAATCTGTTGTTAGAACATTTCCTTCAAAGACATAATACACTGGCAAAAAGAATAACTGGTATTTTAAAGGACTTTTTTCAGGTTTTTTTATGGCTTCACTGTTTAAAAGAAACACATTCTGAGTCAAATTATGGGCTAAGAATTTGAAGCCTTGTACAGAGTGCTGTAGATCAGATTATTTAACTTATAAACAAGATATTCTTCCATTACCTTTCTTAACAGTGCATTTAATAGAATGGAAATAAATTTCCTGTAGGATCCATGTTTGCCTCTCTGACATTTGCCTATTTTTAGAAAAGGGGCATCACTGTCATGCCTGCCTAGAGCAAAGTGATACTTGTGAATTTGTACATATTTCTTTTCCAGATATTGACACTATTTAGGCTTTATATTATGGTTAGTATTTGGGGAAAATGTATATGGGGAAACAGGACTAAAGAGGGAAGCAAGCCCATCAGCTCAGTGGAGAGGAGAATGATTTACCCCAAGTAAGGCAGCACAATGAGGCTGGTGATGAGGACGATAATCCGCAGCACTGAGCTGGGTGCCAACACAAATGTCTTCTTCAGAGTCATCAGCCAACCAGTCAAGTGCGCTCTGACCGTCACTGTTCATAAACAGGGGAAGGGGATGGGTTGGGAAGAAAGGGAGGCGAGAGTAGTAAAAAAAATCAGTCATCTCATATGAAGCTTTTTCATGCAGAGAGCACTGTTCAGAAATAACCATGATGAAACTTGTTTCTGGTAACTTTGCACACTGGGAAGCCCTACTAGAAATGAAGTAGCTCTTGTGTCCAAATTGTTTTAATATACTGATTTTTGAAAAAACAAAGTGCCAGTTATAGACAGCAAGCCTTCCTGAGAGCTGCTGTCTTACAACTGATTTATTAGATGGTTCATTCTGTTTTCTTCATTAAAAGAATATCCCTTCCCTAAACAGAAATCATACCAAGGAAAATTTTCCCTCTAGCTCCTGCGTGGTACATGGTGTTACAGCTAGTCACAAAAAAATGTCTACAGGTACCTATTCTTACATTTGGAGTTTACCTTTATTACAAAACTGTCTTGTCATATAAGCAGAAAACACTAGATGATGTAGCATTTGATTACAGAAATTAGAAATTTTTTGAGGGGAAACATTTTGATTGTGCTGTCAAGGTTGCCTCTGTCTTGAATATGGGCATTAACTTTTATTCTATATTGTTTATGCTGTGACAATATCTGAAAGTGCCACTGAGTCTGGCAGCAGAAGGGGAGACTAATGGAGGTGATGTTACTGTGGAGCTGGTCCTCGATGCTATTCCAAACAGTTAATTTCAGTCTTGGCATGCATGTATTGCTCCTGCCATTCATGTGTGTGTTCTTGGTCAGCTACAACAGACAGAATTCAGACTTTTGACAGTCAGAAATCTGCCTAATGACAGACTGCTCTTACTGCAACATTTGTATCTTGACTACCCATGTAAATAGTCTTGGTCTACACCAACTTCAATAAAAACTGTGTTTCTTACGCTAGGCACACATTTAGCCACTCTTGTCTGTACAGCTATGCCAAAACTCTATGACCATACCTCAAAGTAGATTTGGTTTTGAAGTTACAGAGTTTTTATTTTCTTGTTTTTTACCTGGAACTGGAAAGAAGGAGAAGATGCGCAAAGGAACAACACACAGCTCTGCAAAAGCGAAGTCTACTCCAATTATGTCAACTAAAATCTTCTCTGATACGTTTGGTGTCCAAAACATCACAAAACAGAGCTAGGAAGAACAAAATTAAGAAATGTTTGTATTTCAGAAGGGAAGCACAGCAAAAGATAGGCCCTCCTGGTCTAAAACATTTGTTGACCCTACTGATGGGTATTTTTGCTATTAAATGAAGGACAAAGATGGATACAAAGTAATAAAAATACGTTTGCTTTTCTACAGTGTTCAGGGATCTGTAAAATGCAATGATTAGGGTTTTAATCATCACTAAGGCAGGCATATTTTATGATTAACTTTAATCACATTATTTAACCATTCTTTGATGCTTCTGCCTCTTTGCACATACACTGATGAAAAAACCCCACAAAACGTACATGTTAAGCAATAGTCCTGTCTCAACAGTTTAGGAAGCAGTCATAAAAAAACAACACATGTGCATGCAAACCTAACAGAGTATTTGTTTGCTGGGTTTGGATTCTAACAATTCAAATGTTACGGTTCAGTCTGACTGTAATCAAGAAGAAATTGGAGGGAAAGTTTTAAAAGGCTCTACAGAGAGCCACCCCAACCACCAACAGTTCTTGTCTTCGACTTGAGGATGCTGAACACTCCAAAAGTCAAGACCAATTTTGTTGTTCTCAATAAAGTGGAAAACAGATTCTCACTTCTCTCAAATCAATCAATCAAAAATATTGGAAAAGAAACAATCGCAAGCAAAGTTCATAAACAGAGTCAGAAATAATTTCCTTTACTTTGAGAAATGTATTCTCAAGCACTGTTTTGCAACAATTTAAAGACGTTTTAAAACATTTAAATGCAGTAATACTCTAGTGCACACACAGTATATTTATAATCAGCTTACATGCAAATACACAGAGTACACAAGTAAGAAAAGCATGTTAACTTCAGAAGCAATTCGTACTCTTCATGTTCCTCACATACCAAGACTGACGCATATAGAAAGAACATTTATGGTGCCTGCAAATGGTCTATTTGTTACAAAAAACAGTAAGAAACTTGACTTTTACAGTACTTGCTCTGGTTAAGACACCCATATTCCTACAGATTATCTAATGTTTTAATAACTAAAGATCTGAAGTACTCCAAGACCCAGAGATCTGACCTAAATCTAAGATGAGGGGTTTAAACATGCTGCTGATACTAGTACTGTTGGAATATAATATGCCTGATACCACGGCAAAAGTGTTCAGCATAGTCCTGCAGACACGGTGCCCTCAGGCCACAAATCCACCAAGTCTTGTTATATTAAAGTGTGCTGTTTAGTCCATACATGAAAGGAAAACTTCCATAAAAAACCCATAGCAAATGGTACAGCGGTAGTACATGATGTTTAGTTTTTTGGTCAGTCCTGAGGCAGGGCTTCAGTTTGGGCTGAGGGGGCTCCTGGCAGCTGGCAGGTCCAGCTTCAGTTCAAGGTACTTGTGGAAGAACGGTGCTGACAGCCCTTACAGGACTTTTCCTGTAAGAAGGGGTACCAGACTGTTTCAAGTATAACTACTTTGTCATTTAACTTGGTTTTGTGATTTAAAGTGATTTCTTCCTGTTATTCTCGCAGTAAAGCAGATGTTAAGGAAGCAAGCTGACTGAATGAGGCAAAACTTGGGACCTTAAATGCTCTGGCACTCCTCTGTCAGGTTACAAATCAGGTAAATTATGCACACTGGCTGTACAATCTGATGGCTCTGTATGACTCTATAACCTCCATGAGACTCTCTTATAATTTATTCTACAAGCTAGCATCATAGTATCTAGCTCTGCTCTTACTATCCAGTTGTCACATCCCTACATGTTCAGATGGCTTTTAAAGCTAGTCTTTGAAGTCCTACCACCTCCAAGACAGCTGGGATTTCACACTCATTCTTTGGTTGTGTGCCAGAGATTGTCCTTTCTATTTGGCCTAAGAGTATCCAGACCGCAGAAGTTTCCCAAGGTCTGTGACCAAGTGGCCTGTGGGAGGTCTCGTGTTCCGACAGCCTGTGTGGTGAACAAAACATTTCACCTTCCTGCAAAAAGGCTCATCTTCGGTTTTCTTCTCCACTTCTTAGGGTAGGAACCACTATTTATTTTTCACAATTGAATGCTTTACTTGACTAATTTGATGCTGTCCTGTGGTGTATCTCCATCACCTATACGGAGAATAGTACATGGAGGAAGGTAAGAGCAGAAGACAAATGACCTGACTACAGAGTTTTTTCTGTTTTAGCCAGCACTTCTCTCTCCCTGCCAGACTACTTGTACAGGATACAGCTGAAGCAGAGGGGACAATCTAGAGCAGAAAAGGTTGCGTGGTTGAGAATCCAGTTATTAAAAAGTAACTGTACAGTGACAAGAGCAAATTCTTTCATTGTTGCAGACACCATTAGGCAGACTGCAGTGATTTGTACTCTTACTGTAAATGACCTGTAAAGCAACCATACAGGGAATATTTTGTCAAATCTTTCTTCAAAGTCCAATAAACAAAATAAGATGCAAAGGTGTCCACTCTTCAATTACAATTTGCTGTTTTCATGAAAGCAAAGACCTTTTACGCTACTTGTACTGCACAATGCCATTAGCACCCTACTGAGCAGTATAGTTACTGCTGCTGCAAGATTCCATACATTTATGCTGACAGCAGTCTGCCCACTGCTAGCAAAAGGCAAATAGTGCAGTCTTTCCTTCTTCAACAGCCATTTAAAAGAATATTCTAACATGGTTAGACAGGCAAGCAAACAAGTGACCAAAAGCTTTGTTCTCAATCCTGTTCTCTTTGAAGTTAAAGTTTGTTTCTGGCCTTAATAAGAACAGACTCAATCTCCATCCAGCTCCTATGGGAGGAAGGTCAGTTTGCAAATCAGAGGTAATGACTTATACCCAGGTGGTATGCAGTCATTCCTCCTCAGCTGTTGCAAACTGCAGTCCTCCCCACTCCCTGCCCCCCTGATCAGCAGAGAGTCAGTGCTGATAAATGGCTTCAAAGAGCACTTCTTATATAGCAGCTGGTGGGTAAAGACAGCAGTGACTGCTGAGCTTACGAATAAGAAGTTTGAGGAGGTGAGGCATGGCAGCAGAAGGACCTTCTATCTCTGTCTCAGCATGCTTCCATCTTTTGGTTGCAATATTGATAACCAGTTTAATTTTGCAAAGAGATTCCTCTCTGTCATCTTACGAGCAGATTATATTCTCATTGCCTGCAGGGGACAAAGCCTTAGAAGAAGAAATTAATGCTTTGCATCATGCAAGCCCTCTGCAATTGAACTTCTAGAGCACTTGCAACTTGGGAAGTTTCCATATTATTTCAAAGACAAATTCAAAATGTAGTGAAAAAAACAGGCTCTGTTTCAGGAAAACAGTAACACTAAACATGCAAAGGAGGGAAGGTATTTTGGCTACTGACTTTATTACAGATAAGGTATACTGAAAATAGGATGAAGTCTTAGCTTTTTGTGATGCTGAGTGGTCTGTATGATGTTTGTGATTACCTTGGTAAAGGGTGAGTACTGGTCAGAAAGGAGACCGGAGAAGATGGTAACAGATGAAATGATGCAAGCAGTCCGGTGAAACAGAGAACATGGCACACACAATTAGAGATGGGATCTACTGGAGTAAGCAGTGGTAACTTCCTGGGGCTCAGATCAGGAAAGATTTTAGAAAGTAGATTTACCTGTAGTATGTCTTAGGATGTCTCCTATCTTTCTTTTAGTTAAACACTGTTTGTTTCCCCGTCCCCCTTATGTCTTTCTGCATGTGTCTGCAAGGTTAAAAATAGAATAAATAGGCTTGGGTAGGGTTACAGTTATACCTTCGTTTAATCTAACCAAAAGGTGAAGATGAAACAGTAAATGCTTCAGCATAGGCTAGCAACATGCATGCATAATGACACTGCAGCTTCAGGTTGCAATTGCAGTTGGCTGCAATGGCTATATAGAGTAATGAATACTGTGCTCGGCAACTCTGCTGAGGCCAAAGCATTTTAATGCTTTGGGAGTAAGGATTTTGCTTGTGGAATTCTAGCAACAGAATTGATTTGATTTTCTGTTATCTTATGGTATCAGCACAGCATGATATTAAAGAACAGTTTTGTTAAAGCCTTTGATCATTTAAACAGAATTTCAACTAAGCAGTGATGAGCGTTTTAAAAACACAGGAAAAAAAGAAGATATAAACAGGAGAGTGGAACACTACAGAGAATACGCAGGCCTGAGTAAAGACAGTAGTATTTATTATGGTGGTGTTATCTCTGTATAAACAACTGTAGCCTAAGTATTTCTGAAAGTGTTTTAATCATTTGAACTGATCTGAAGGCTTTTGCTATTGGCTAACGTGTCTTTAACTGATCTACAAGTAGTAAAATCTGAAAGACTTTATTAAATATGCCAGTAATTTACAGTGGCATAAGAAAATCAGTACAGCTGTACTAGATCAGATCAAAGCTCCAGCTAGATCAGTACCCTGCTAAAGGTCACTGAGGGTTGCGCAAGGGAAAGGGCACAAAGAGCTGGGCAAGTGCAGAGTAAGAGATGCCTTCCCTGGCTGCGTGGTCTGAGCTGCTGGCAGTTCAGTGACTGTGGTGCATCTTCATCCCATGCAGCATTATGTTGTGCATACAAAATATCTAATACTTGCGATTTTTTTTTCCAATCCAGTTGTGCATTGAAAAAAGTCAGAAAACCTCTCTCTTGTGGCTTAGACACTCTCCATAAGTAGGTGTGCTTACTGTCATGTTGAACCTTGCTATTCTCAGCTAGCAAATTCAGTATCTAGGCATATTAAAAGGTTACACATCAAAAACTTCTGCTGTCAACAAGCCTGAGAGAATGCACAAAATCTTTGTTTTGGCAGGGAAAGTATCAAACTGGTAGTGCTCAGTCCAGCTCTCTTAATCTCTTTTCTTAAGCACACTTAATGATTGTGACGAAAGACTGTTCATGAGATTTTTGTTTCAGATGCTGCATGTGGAAGTTTGAATGCTAGTAGTTCTTGAAAACTAACAGTCTTTTCGTAGGCTCTGCATCTCCTGGAAGCTATTTCCATTTATTCTGGTTGCTGACAGGGATTACTAAACCTCAGAGACTCACTACGTAATGCATTATAATACATTATGCTAACAAAGGCTATTGTCATGTGTATACTAATCTGCAGGGTGCTAGATGGATTTGCTTTTAGGCAAATGTTCAACAGGGTTCTTACAAAGGAAGGAGATCCAACCACTCATCAATTTACATAAATAAAGCATTTTGTGTTTTATTGTGGACCAATAAATCAAAAAGTCTGTTTTATCATAAAGACATTATTCCCTGTTGATAGCAAATCACATGTGAGTTTAAGAGGAAAATAATCAAGTGAAAAACTGGTTGCCTTTTGTGCTGCTTTTGGCTGGGGTAGAGTTAATTTTCTTCATAGTAGCTAGTATGGGTCTATGTTTTGGATTTGTGCTGGAAACAGTGTTGGTAACACAGGGATATTTTCATCACTGCTGAGCAGGGCTTACACAGAGTCAAGGCCTTTTCTGCTCCTCACCCCACCCCACCAGTGAGGAGGCTGGGGGGGCACAAGGAGTTGGGAGGGGACACAGCTGGGACAGCTGACCCCAGCTGACCAAAGGGATGTTCCACACCGTATGATGTCATGCTCAGCAATAAAACTAGGGGGAAGGTTGGCTGGGGAGCCACTGCGCAGGGACTGGCTCGGCATCGGTCAGTTGGTGGTGAGCAATTGTTTTAATTTGCATCACTTGTCTTTTATTTATCTCTCTTTGTTATTTTTATTTTCATTACAATATCTTATTATTATTACTTTTTTTTTTTCAGTTATTAAACTGTTCTTATCTCAACCCATGAGTTTTTTCACTTTTACCCTTCCAATCCTCTTCCTCCCATCCTGCTGGGGGGGGGGGGGAGTGAGCAAGCAGCTGTGTGGTGCTTAGTTGCTGGCTGGGGTTAAACCACGACACCTTTAAAGACTCAAGGGGGGTTTTTTTTGTTTGGTTTTTTTTTTTTTAAGCACACTGCTATAAACAATTTTAAAGTTCTTTGGAAGCTGTGGAGGAATTGCTGGGCATGGTACGACAGCAGAGGCCAGCATCACTGTCTTGCATGGAAGTTTTCTGCATACCACAACTTGGCCTGCACCAGAATGGACCTGCAGAATCCTATGCTACCTTTGCTGTAAATCATGTTAGAGAGTGGTCTTTGCAGAGCCACCCCAGTTTTGAGGAGTTTTTAATATACAGCTTTTACGACAAAAAAAAGATAATTTTGACCAGCTCAAATGGAGGCGTTGAAGGTTCCCACAGTCTGATGCTCTGTTGGGATATCATGATCATGTGCTCATGTGTCCTGTAATTCTGAAGCGGGTAGAAAGTGGGTCCTTTTCTTATAGAATCATAGAATCATAGAATCATAGAATCATTAAGGTTGGAAAAGACCTCTAAGGTCATCGAGTCCAACCATCAACCCAACACCCCCTATGCCTACTAAACCATGTCCTTGAGCACCTCATCTATACGTCTTTTAAATACCTCCAGGGATGGTGATTCCACCACTTCCCTGGGCAGCCTGTTCCAAGGCCTGACCACTCTTTCAGTAAAGAATTTTTTCCTAACATCCAGCCTAAACCTCCCTTGGCGCAACTTGTGTGGGAAATGTAAGGTTTTCAAGACCAGACAGGCCAAAGTCCCAGGGAACCTGCCCTGACCTCACTGCTGACCCAGCTCTGAGCCAGAGGCTGGACCTGATAAACTCCTGAGGCCCTTCCAACGTGAACAATCCTGTGATCCTATGAAGCAAAAAGCCCTGGATGTGTGTGCAGTAAAAATGTCAGACTGCAGTCATATTTGAAAGCAGTTTATCATAATCCTGATGACTTGAATCACAAGGACATTCTCTTATAGCAATTATCCCTCAGGCGCACACAAGTCAATATAGATTTCTTTCAACTTTGTGTTCTGCGAAGGGTGGTGTGAAGCTGAAAACAGACGTCAAAAAATTTGTCAAGCAGCAGGGGGAGCAAAAGAAACCGAGGCTGCCTGCAGGAAGACTCCCTATCTTCACATCTTCTCCTGAAATAATTGGTTTCTACAGATCTAGGTCTCCCCACGCCTCCCCCAGCTTTCCTTATAGTTCAGAGTGACGGACCATGGCATTCTTCAGAAATAAAGCTAGGTCCAGCAGTTGCACAACACAGTGACTCTCTGATAGCATTAACATGATGCCACATCTGCTTTCACACCAACTGCTGCTGAAAATACTCAGGTGGTATTTTTCAGGCTGAGTTGGGTCACTAAATTGTTTAAAAGATAGTCATTATATCTCCCCATTGAATTATGCTGCTTTATTTTTCACAGAAAGCAGAATATTTTACTGAGTACAGCCTCACTTTAAAAAAGCTTGAATAAACCAAAGCCAGCAGATTCTTAGGCTCTTGGAAATTTCTTCTGTCCTAAGTTTTCTGCAGCCCTTGCTGCTTCCTATCGCGATTACGGAGTTTGAGCAGAAACATGCTGCAGTGACAATTTTTGACCCTTCCTCTTCTGCTCGCTCCAGCTCCTCATGCAGAATAGACCCTTTGTGTGAAACCTGAACAATCATGAAGGACACATCAGTCTCCACCTCACTGGAGCAAACAGAAATCCTTTGTTCTGGGACAAAGACTCAGTGCGGTACCACGGATGGTTCAAGGCCCTTGTGAGGATTTTATAAAGTCAGCCTATGGTGGTCCAGCATCTTCCTGAGCTGGCAGGAATACTTCCACTCATGTCTGAAATAATTTTTACTGAAGCAGGAACTAAACCTGACCTTGAAAAGGTAAAAAGCTTCTTGAGCGATTGTCTGCCAATATGTCACTTTCCAATTGTTATTTTTGTGCCAGCAGCCTGAAGATAAAAAAACAATCTGGGAGTTCAGAGACAGGCAAAATCAAAGCAGTGAAAACAAATTCATCCGCTGGATGGGTGGTATTATTCTAAAAGCTGTCCTTGGCATCCATATAATGTATGACAGTGAAGTATAAAGAATGTGGATTTAGTCTGAAAAGTTAATGTTATTTTTTCAAATGTGAATATCCTAAACAGGACTTGTGAAATCTCCTTGGTACAATGAGGCTGTAATGAAGCCATTGATGAAATAAGATTGGGGAGTGTGGGGGAAATCTGTCCCTGTTTTTAAATTTCCTTTCTTTGTATACTCACGGCAGATAATGATACTGAACTCAGTCACCCAGGGAATTCCAGGTACTGGCACTGTCGGCAGCTGGGGCTGTGTCCTCTGAGAGGGACCAGTTTCTTGCCGCGACATTTCTTCCTGTGGATTTTACTGCCTCTCAGTCCTATTATCCCATGACTCTAATAAAGCCTAGTTGTAACCTTTGACAATAAAGCAATGCAGAGATGTAAAATAAAGACAGCCAATAAAAGATAGGAAAAAATGAATGAACCTTGAACACAAATCCAGTGGCCTCTGGCAATGGCTTAAACTTTTGGTTGCTTTTTGACCCGTGACACTGAATGTCACAGGTATATATGGTGGCAGAAAAACATGGTTCCTATGCACGTTTCCCTTCAGTCATCTTTAAACTTGGGAGAAAAAACTGCATGGAAAGCTAAATAATGCTATACAGTACTTTGGTTCTGAAGAAAATGCAGTTTGTACTGTTTCTTAAAGCCAACTGCTAGCCATGCATAAGCTCTTCTTTGTTATAAAAAGGTATTCCTGAAAGCAAGCAACAAATACCAGGAATGGAAGGATACACTGCAGTAGCTACTCTGAGTCTGAAGCTCTTCAGCACTACACAAGGGGAATCAATTATTCTGACAATCAGAAAATATTCAGGGAAAATCTCCTGTTGAGGAGAGCTGTAAGCATGACCTTGGACAGGGGAGGATGAACTACTGCTTTAATCTGGATGAACTGGACAACATACTATAAAGTATGATTGCTTTAAATTTGGTGGAGGGGGAATAAGGATAGGCAGATTTAATCTATGATTTGATATTGTGTGATGCATTGAAAATTTTCAATTATTATTCAAACTCTAAAGTTCCATAGTCAGACTTAACTTCCTTAAAAAACAAACAAAAAACCACACAAAAATCATATAACCTTGGTCAGCGTTAGGAAACAACAAGGACTTGCCCTAGTTAATGTAGTAACACAAGCCACTTCAAGAAAGTCGGCTCTTAAGTAATTTTCCATTTATAAATTCTAATGCAGCGGCTGGTAACTGATGTGCTGGAACTACAATGCTGCAAAACTCTAGCTCATGCCCCTGGCCATGTTTGTTAAAACACCAGCACCTCAAAAACTGAAAAGCATTATTGCCATCAGAAGTCATGTTACTTTTTTGATCCAGAATTCAAATTTTTGATTTCTACAGAGTAACTTCACCTGTGCAATGTTATAGTTTGAGCACATGAACACTGATAAACTCACAGATTTCATTGTTTACATGAAAGAAATCATCATGATGAATCCTGTCTTCCATAGTGTGGCTAAGCTGTTTCCTCTAGTAAGGTAGAAATGCTACAGAAGCCAAATCCTCAAGATAGAAGAGATTAATGAGGTTTATAACTGGGTGTCACATTGCATTCCTCTTTTGCAGGGAAGATGTAGAGTATCTGAAAAGCCAAGGAAGTTAAAGTACGGCTTCTCCTTTACAGATCCTGATGCTATTCCCTTGACCATGAGTCACAAATTCATGAAAAAATGAGGCTTTGTTAACTTCAGTCCATTTGTAACTACTTGTTCAGCTGCTGGGCTCTCCTGCATCGTCACTGCACAAAGACTACCTCTTTGGCTCTCTCTTTAGCATTAAATACTCCCATATTTCACGGCCCCCCATCCCGCCCCCTTTCCCAATTCCCAGCTGGGCCCTGGTGGGCCATCTTCTGAATGTCTGCTATCAGTCATCTATATGAGAGTTGAGATGGGCAAGTGGGAAGGTTTCAGCACTGCATGCAGGTTAGGCGTAAAGCACAGAGAGGAACGCCTAAATTAAGGACCTCAGAAATCACCACTTTGTTCTGAAAATGCTTTCTTCAGCTTGTGAACCAAGAACCAGCATTACCAGCCTGGAATGTATATAGCTATCAAAGTTGTAAGAGTTGTAATAACCAGGTGATTTTCTCAGGTAGCAACCCTCTCTCAATACACAGAGAAGAACTGCGACATCAGTCACAAGGAAACAGAAACAGTATCCCTTGCTTTTTCTTGTTCCCCTTTCCAGTATCTGAATCACTTGAAACCATGGGGATGAGGCAGCAGATACTTGGATGAAGGTCTTTTAAGTGAGACTGAAGGAGGAATAATG
The DNA here is from genome assembly GCA_013400755.1 of Pelecanoides urinatrix. Taxonomy (NCBI): domain Eukaryota; kingdom Metazoa; phylum Chordata; class Aves; order Procellariiformes; family Procellariidae; genus Pelecanoides; species Pelecanoides urinatrix. The sequence continues at coordinate 268,475 of VZTQ01000211.1, read as the reverse complement.
GAGTAAAAGCCCTGACAGTCTCCTGCATTTGTCAGAATTTGCAAATCACTTTCCTCTACTCTAGGTTCATCTTTACCAAACTTAATCAAGTGTGTACACAGAAACCTTCTCACTCTGTTTGCTAAAATGCATGAAGGTGAGTGCATAAATTGTAGTATTCCTATATTTTCTTGGTAGCTGACAGTCTAATGCTGATTTCACAGTAGTAGTGGTAACTGAACTTACTTTCTTTAGGAAAGGGGAAAAAAATTAACTACATTTTTGTGAAAGAACGTTCACATACACCACTTGTGGCAAATTCTGTTTTAAAATACTTTGCACACCTTCTGGCTACAGTGAAGCTGCCTGAGGCATCTAAAAATTAAAGCTAATCTCCTGTCAGGTCCTAAATGCAATTTACTGCCTCTCAGCCTTGAAATAAGACCCTTCAGGTGTTTGGTCTCCAAAGGTGGAAACAAAGCGAAGCGCACGATAGTTTTGTAGATATCACAACTCATTAAGTGCATTCACAGTAGCTAAACGTCAGCCTGCGTGGGGACTCCCAGAAACCAACCAGCTGACAGGCAGCAAGAGATGCCTACTGCATGGAACTGCATGGAACTGCCGTGCAGTTATATCACGCTATGGACACTCCTATTCTGCCTTCAAAAGGTTTCATCAGTGAAACAGGAACGTGTTTTTCAATATGCAAACCTAATTCATATTACCCTGAATACAAGCTAAGGATGCCTAGCAGGACAACAGTCAGTCTTGCTGTGGAGATGCAAAGAATTCTTTAACTTCTGTCCTTTACCAACAATTGCTTTATGTCTCATTGTTTAGCAGGACAGCGTAGCTGAAAACATCAAATACATCAGTGTCTTATGTATGCAAGAGCTTTACTCAGGATACTTTGTCATGTGGAAAATGACCTTACAGGTAAATGCAGAAAGTGATATGAAATGGCATATTTATTAGACTAGAGAATGAAAATTTGAGATCAAATGGGACTACTGAAAAACTGGATAGTCTTTGGTGACCCTCATGGGAAAAATCAGCTGCAGGACTGATGGCTGGGAAATAACAAGATTTGCTGAGTTCAATTGGAAATTAAACAACTATTGAGTAAAAAATGTTTGGTAGATGCATAACATCAGAGTGGGAATATGTCAGTAAACCCATGTTATTTCAATAATATACTGAGTTGGTATGAATATTCTGTCTTCAGTCCTGTGGGCTCCAATTTTATCTGCCAGTGCCTACATTCCACTGGCTGGTGAGGCCTTGCCAATCAACAGGATGGGAGAGTTGGCAGATGGTAGCCACTTAGCAATTCCTAGTTTGGCAGAACCAAATCCAAAGCAGAGCACAAAAGCTTGGGCATCTGGAGCTGCCTTTTAAACAGATGAGGCTTCTCAGCCTGAATGAAACACAGCTGCTTCTCTTCTACAGTGACTGGCTCTAGCTCTTACAGAATTAAGTAGAAAGCAGCTACTACTGAGTCCTGAATTCTGTACTTTAATTCCTCATATAGGGAAATTTCCCTGCTACACTGGCTTCCTTGTTCTTGATCAAGGTTTTCTTCTTATCTCCTAAGTGCCTGATGATTAATTATAGAAGATAATAAGCAGATGATGCCTGGAGATTAGGCAAATGATGGGATGGCTTGCAGTAAACTGTCATCAAACGGGACAGAGCCTTTCCTCGTTTCGGGCTGAAACTGAATTATCCCATCACAGGCACCCAGCAAAAGAAACTCTGCTGTTTTAAGACTGTGATGGGATCCCTCTATTGAATCTTGCATGATCAGTTAAAGAGCAGTCCCCAGCAGTCTGTCCCACTTTTCCGCCCATGGTTGGGGGGAAATAGGAAATCAACAGGCAAACATGTTAAATGCTGCAGCTTAAAACTTCTGATCGTTATAACATAATATAAAAAACTCCACTTATAATTACATATAACTACACTCTCCATATGACTATATATGTATCGGATACATATTTTTAATTACATACACTATACCTTAATATATAAGATGAATATAACTGCCAACTGATGGTAGCTTATGCTGCTATGCTACAAGCTGTAAGCACTGGAGAGCTGACACAGCGCCTGCGTGCTGCTCTTCCCAAGGGGCTGATAACTTCCAGCAAGTGAAAGAAACGTAACCAACAGTAACTCCTTAAAACTACAGATGCTCATCAGCAGGAGCCCTTAGAAATCAATATATATTTTTTCCCCTGTCAAAAGAATAAGTTCAGATATGAATCTAAACATTGCATTCTATTTACCAAAAAATGTAATATTTTATTATGGAATATAAAAATGGCCTAATATATAATATAGAAAGTAATATTGTAAGTATTAGAAACATTTTAAAGTTATAATTAGACTCCTCAATTATGGACAAACCTGACTGTAAAACAGGTGACATTTTGACATGTATTGACACACATTTACTCAACTCTCAGGCCCAAACATATAAGCCAGTAAACTGACCAGCTGTTTGCTCCTAAGTACATTAAATTTAAACTTTCACTAAGATTTAAATCTAATGCAGGTTACCTGGCATTTGAATTTGGTTACCATAACACAACTGATGCATATCAATTTGTTCAGCTTACAAGCCTGAGCCTTCGCTTTAGTTGAAACTTCATGGCAATGTTTTTTTTTTTGTCTGTGGTTTGTAGCAAGTAAATCTGAAATTTGTCAGCTTTGCATAAACCACACACATGCATACGAGTGTAAATGTGAAAGCTTTTCCTCCACTCTATCTTTCAGTCTCCTTTTGAAATAGAAAGGAATGAAAAATCACAGAGCAAACTTGAATATCTGGATTATGTTTCCTAAGCAGTGTCCACAATTAAATATAAGATAGCATTCAACCCAATTAGCTTCTCCCCTTAATCAGTCTGGTTATTGATGAAAACTGCTACTTTCCTTGTTTGTCCGTAACTACGTGTCCATTTAAAAAAAAAGCAAAGCAGCATTGAAATTCCTTTTATAATAGCACTGGTGCTATTATACTTAAAGCTGGAAAGAGCTTTGAGCTGTTTCTAACAGAACACATGTTAAAACTGAGGAGCACTGTGCAGCTCTCCTGCTGTACATTGACTTGGTGACAGATGGATGAACGTGGCATGGTGTGCACAGCATGTCATCCTTGGCACCTTGAGCCTGTCTTACTGGTAAGGGAAAACCTGCTGTAATACATAGAGCACTCAAGAATATGAAGATACAACTGGCCACGTGTCTTACTGACACTTTAGTTAACAGGAACCATGCAGCTAACAGGAGCTGGTGTTTGGAAATGTATCCCTAAAGCACTGTGATCTGTCCCAGCTGAGGCTGCTTGAAGAGGAAGCTGAACTGAATAGCGTAGTTCACACTAACTACTGCTGTAAGAACTGATTGCTCCTTCCCTGGTATAAACAAACATGAAAGTACAGACTGTTCTGGGTCATTTTTAGTGACAGTGAGCTAGGGAGCTTTCACAGTGGTCTCTGAGAAATTGCTTTCTCTGACCAGCATCTTCTATGCTCCTCATGCGGTGATCTTGCTTCAGCCACATAGAGCCAGCCAAGCTTCTACCCCAATGGCAGCGACTTAAACGAGGGTGCTCACAGCTCTTGTTAAGACGTCACCTGCCTTCCAAGTTGACTCTGAAACATGAACAGACGCCACTCCCAGTCCCCTCAGAGAGTTAAAAGTCCTACTTTCCCTAGTGCTGCTTGCACAATCGATGGCCTGCTTTCAACTCAGGGCACGCAACTTCACCGACTAGCACAGAGTCAGCACACAGACGTGTGCGTGAGGGCGTGGCTGTGACTGCCATGTGGAGTGGGCAGCAGCAGGTGCAGCGAAGGAGCTTGTGCCCTCCCAAGGGAGCCCTCTGCTCATCACTCTCATATTGCAGGCACTATCGAACATGAAATCAGCCTGGAAAGCCTTGCCGCTCAGAGGCAGATGACCAAATGCTAATCACGTGGCTGCCAGCAGCTAGCATTAGCCAGGGAAAAGGATCTCAACTGACTGCCACTTCTGTGTCATCACAGAAGACTTAAGGAAGAGCTCAACTGGGAAATGGAGGCAGAATTAAAATTTGAAAAAAAAGGAAGATAATTTGGCAGTGGCTGTGCCCTATAGGCTGCCTTGGAAACTCCCTGAATTCTGCACTGTGGTGTCCGAGCTCAGAGACACTGCCACTGTTCTAAGAAAAACCCTTGCTGAAGCGCAGCCTATTTGGTGTTACTCCTGCCGGGGAAGGCAGGGTTCCCTTGAGTAGCTCACTCCTCGCACAGCCTGCCCCTCTACGCACAGCTCATGAGCAAGGGAATGCTCTCCCCTGACAGAGCAAACCTTTGCAATGGAGAAATGCAGTAATTTAGCACCCGGACAAATTATTTTGGGATTTCTGCGGCTGTACTGAGGCTGACACATCCCACAACCAAAGGGATGTGTGCTACAAATGCACCAGTTTTCTTTCTTGGGAGTCTGTGTCTTCACTTAGTTTGCAACTGTGCAATGATCTCAAGGCTGAATTGTAGGGTCATCTAAACAGGTCTAGCATTGAACCAAAATGTTTAGTTCTTCAACAGTCTTATCTGGCAATGGCAGCAAGACTGGCATTTGAAGCAGTATCTCTACTTATATACAGAAAGAAGCATTTTTTCCCGAAGTGTCTACTGGCAATGAAGTAACAAATAATGGCAAGCAGCATTATGCACACTCTTTAAGCTGAGAGTAAATTACCAAGCATGCCTTATTTTCTAAAATTGTCCCTTAATTGTATGGGCAAAATTCTTCAGGTGAGTCCCTCCCCTCTGCTACATAAATTTTACATTCAGCTACATAGCCACAAAACAGGTCTGTTGGAAGGAGTCACTGCTTACTTAGAACAAAAACCACATCAATATGACTAATCACATCAGCTCTTTTACATTTCGGGTATCTAGTGGCTTCTATTTACAGCCTTGCAACTTGTCTACAATTTTTTCACTAAGCAACACAACTAATTCCCATTTTTTGAAGAAGCAGCTTTAATACCATCCTGATGCTTCAAAGCCATGAGGCAGCACTTATGATCACACTCGGCAGAACACATTTGCATGCTGCCCAGTCAGCCTGGGAAGGCTCAAGTGCAGCCTTTCAGATCCCGTGAAGATTTAAAATAAAAACAAAGTTATGATGTTTCTTAACAGAACTATGCCTTTTTTTTATTCTGACCCAATACTGCCACTGTCAACAAGGGTGAAAAAGTGCTTCTGCTGTAGTAATACCTTTACAGTACTTCTTGTGCAGGCATGACTGGTCTGTGGAAGGATGTAGGACATTTTTCTTCCAACTCTATGAAATAGCATGTCTTCAATGACTGGGAGGTTTCCCAGGGTTTTACACTGGGAGGGTACTTTCCTGCATGGTTGCTGCTCATACTAAAAGTTTCACTGTTATTTTTTCCACTGGTTAATGGACTTCCTTTATCTTTCCATCTTCTGGAATCCTTCTATAGATCATCCACTGAAGAATGGATTCACATGGCATGTCTAAGTATTTGACTTGTTTGATCTCTTGGTCAGCCTGGGAGCCTGTTTCCCACTTTCTCTCTGATCCCAAAGAACAAGCTGTTACCAACAGTGATGCCACTAGTCTGACTGCCATTCATTGCAGGAGAGCGCCTCCAGAAAAACACAGCAATCACCGATGGCCATGGGAGCTCAGCTACAATGACCTGGCTGTAACAGAGGCAAATTTGAAGTCCAGTTTCTTAGAACCTGTGGCACATAATAACTTGAGCATACTGATGTCTTGTGTGCTGAAGCATTTGCAAGTTCAGGCCCTCGAACCAAACTGAGTCTTTAGAGCTCATGTGTCTCATTTTTCCACTCTGTCCGTTGACAAGCAATCCTAAGAATCTGTCACTCGTAGGCAAAAATAGAAACAGGACAGGAAAAGCTATGAACCTCAAAAGTGTTTCTGGTATTTCAGGGCAGACAAATCTCTCATGATGAGATTATGAAAGAACTGCCCTTGAAAGTACTGTGGAGAACTTTCGGAAAAAAAATCCTGCAAAGTTACAAAACAAAAGCCTATTGCAGTAATTAAAAATTACTGCACCTGCAGAGAATGGTGATGGTAATGTGAGAAGCTCATGATCTATCAGAACTACAGTAAGCTGATAAATGCCCAGAAGGGTTAAGAAAATAGTCAGTTCAGAGAAAGCTTTGAGACGGAAATAGTGTTCTCAGAACAATTTATAAAGAGGAAAGCTTTCCCCTTCATGGGTCTCTAATAACACCAACAGACTTCAAGGAAGGCTCCAGCTGTAGAGAACGTAACCTTGGCTTGGCACAGCACGCAAGAGAAAACCTCAAGGTGTGTGATGGTAGATAACATGAAAGCTGCAGAAAGTCTCCAGACAATGGCCAATTCAATGGCCAATTTCCTACATGCTGCAGGAAATACAAGTTAGAGCAAGAGCTGATGGCCTCTAAGCCACATGAAAAAAGAGTTCAATCTTAAATCTAGGAAATGAATAGACAGAAGAGATGCCACATTGGCTCATGCAATCCTGTCTTCGATAGTGGCCAGTTGTAGCTGTTTAGGGAAAAAGTATAGGAAACAAAGAGCAGAAGAAATCTCCTAATTCAGCTACTGATGGATTGAGTTGCTTCATTTTCAACTGTGAAATAAGACAGAGAGTACCATATCCCACTTTCTCAGATTGGGACAAGGGGGTGGGGATGGTTACAAATACTGCATGCTCGTGTACTATAAAGTTTCCTTTGATGTAAATTAGTTTCCCTTCATGCATAGGCCATGTGTGACTTGGTCAAAAGGCTCTACACTACAAAGAAGGGGAGAGAGAAATTATGTCAGGCCTCTGTTACTCAACAGTAAATTTGTGAACGTGGGGAGAAGAGAGTTACAAAGCAGCCAGCTACCTCACGGAAGGTTTGCAACACTGGGGATAAAGAGAAAACCTGCCTGGGGTATCAACAGATTCAGTTTTAGGACTCTGAGCATCATATCCTAAAACAATTGCAGCATTTCTCACTGACTTTTGTAGTGTGAGGAAGGACTTTTCCCTCAAGAAGCTTATTTTCTAGGTTCCCCTTGGCTTTTGTCCTGCTAGTGCAGGTACTGAGGAGAGGAGCTGTCATGGCCCTGAGGACACCACCAGCCCTGACTGTCCCTGCCCAGCCCTCGGGGCTCCCCCCACTCTGCCCAGGGCCCAGGACCCCATGTCAGACCCCCAGCGCCATCAGCCCCTGCCCAGTGACGCCGCAGCAGGGCCGGTCTCCAGCTCCCCACAGCCCTGCCCTGCCCGGCCATGGGCCCTGACAAGCCAGGCCCACCCGTGGGCCTACTGCCCTGCCCGGCCTTGGCCCATCCCCAGGGAGCCAGAAGCAGGGTGCCAGAAGCAGGGCAGCCGGGGGTGGGATGGGGCCTGGCTGCCAGGCCCTGCCATGACTGACCCTGGCAGTCCTGGCGCCTGGCAGTGCCCTGACAGGAGCCAGTCCAGGACTCCTTAGGACACTGTACACAGATCACAAATCTGCTAATGACTGCCACAGACAGAGGTGTGGTTGCTAGTGCAAGTCCACCCCGAGTGGGAAGCGGGTGGCTTGACCAGCTCCAAGCACTGATGTAAATCCATCCCATGTAGAAACAGAAGTTGCATTTACTCCGGTCATCTGCTCCATTATTTGGTGTGATCCTCACCACCTGCGTGAGTTTTATTCCACAACTGCCTGTTTGTTGCTAAAAAGACTTGTGCAGAAACAGTTTTCTTGGGGAAGATGCACTGTACGTATGTGTGCAAGCTGGTTGAAATGCTGCAGGCTCAGCAAAATTTCTCCCTGAATGTCAGCCCCTCGCAATGCTTCCCAGCACAGACAAGGCTTTAGATTCTTTTGTCCGTGTCAGCACTGTCTCTGAGATTGCCTTTTTTAGTTCATTTTGAGAGTAAACAAAACTAACGTGCATGAAATTACCCCCAGCGTGGAAGACCAGTGCCATGTGAGGCGGCAAGGAACAGCTTCCGCAGTTTTGACACGTGCTGCCTTTCCCACCGTTCACAGCAAACGATGCCCAGGGACAGGCTGCCATCCCACCACACATAAGACAAATGCAGTTTTTCATTTTCCTCTTGCGCTGGTTACCGGAATTTTTGTTCATTAAAAAAACAAAGAGAAAAACGAACAGCAGATCTCTGATATCTCTTTGCATGTGGCTGACTTGAAATGAAAAGTAGTGAGAAGACTTAAATAAAATAACTCCAGCCCGTAAGATATCTAGCCTGAGTTAATGACAGCTGATTTTCTTAGTACTCCAGTACTATGATCACACTCTCTCCTCCAGATAAAAGCAAGAGACCTTCATAAGAAAAGACAACTCACCTTTCTTGAACTGCTAGTGCTTTTAGCATTAGGTAGAGGAGATAATTTTCTGGTTGAGATGAAAGCCAGAGAGTTGAACAAAGGTTTCTTACCGTTAAGGACAATGCCATGCAAACAAAAGTGAACTTCTTGATATGTGTTGCTGTGACAGTGCTGTTGGTGTTCACCAATTTATTGCTGGGGTTATTCTAGGGTGAGAGAAAGAGATAACGAGCATTAGCTTGGCTCCAGACAAGCAGGAGGCTGACGGCACCAGGATCATGCATTGGACCAGACTGTCTGTGCGCGTGCATGTCTGTCTTTGCTTGTTTGCTTTTTAACCTAGAGCTTTCTGAGTACTTTGTACCACCACAGAATATTTTCCGCTTAAACTGACAGCAACTGCTTCTATGGTCACTGAGGGCCGAGTAATCTTTTCTAAGGAATAAGTCCTATTTAATAAATGCAGCTTTGAAAAAGGGTGGTAGCTCTTTCTAAGGAAACTCCACGTGATTTTTTTTACCTTAGTTTAAAGTTTGTAGCATGTTTTCACAGGAAAAATAGGATTCCATTCCTTTCTACCACAGAGTGGTACTGAATCCATATGCCAATGCAAGCATCCTTACTGATCCAATTAGACAAGCAGGTAATATAAACAAAGCTCCTGGAACAGTTCACTCTGTTAATGCAGTTTAATGAACAGAACATAATTAGGACTATTAGATGTTCCACCTTGAACATGGGCTCTGTACTCACATGGCAGCAAAGTTTTGTTTAAAACAACAACAAAAGCCCTCTTCCAAATGTCTAATATAGCAAATGAAGCTGAAGATTTAAAATTGCCCTTAGGGAACACATAAAAACAAACTAAATGGTCTGTGAGAGGAGAGGATGGGATATCAAAAGCAGGACACCATTAGAAGCGTTGTAGCAACAGGCTGTTGTGTCATCTATTGCATTTACCCTGGGGCTGTTTGAGATACACAAGTATGTGGCCACGCTGATAAAACCTATACCACAAGATGTAGTACAATATTTATTCATCCTTGATGTAACTCAGGTAGAACAGCAGTCTCTGTCACACAGTCAGCCTCCTTTACTGAAGTTACTCGTAAGAGAAATAGGAACTTATGCAAACATGTCTTGGGAGTGGACAAACCGAACGTGAGCTCCGTGAAGGATACACCATTTCACACACATTCAAGTAGTTGATAGAATTTTGCAATTTAAAGCTTTTGTGGTGATCAGTGCAGCGACGGCACCTGGACAGCCCCATGCTCCTGCCTAAATATCTGCTTGGAAGTTTGGGTGCATGAAGACACACGTAGGCAACCCAGACCTTAAAGCAGGAAGCTACTCCCACGTCTGTCCTTTTTGGGAACAGGTTATGAAAACTCTCTGTAAACATTTTTTCACGCATCTATTCTTTTTTCTTGTGTTTCTGAAGAAATACTTTGTTACTGTTATTTTTTATATATGTGAGGATAGGCCTTGCTTACATCGCTCACCAGTGTTTAAATGAACTCTGCTGCATGGCTCAAATTTCTAACAAGGCTAAAATAACAGAGAGGAAGGAAAGCACACCCAAATCCAGCCATCCAAAAGGGCTGTGAAGAAAAAGGGCTCTCGTTTGTTCCTACCTCACTGCTGCTAACTCTGCCCTTGCTCTACTGCGCCCTTTGCTCTAACTCTTGACCACATGCTTTTCATTCCTATCTCTTGCACACATTTCGTTCTTGGATCAAAACACTATGCAGATTATGGAGCAAAAAGAGTATCCATTCCCATCTATTAATCAGATAAATAGCATTCACAAGTCTTCTCACAGTCGGTGTTGCTGCTCTGAATCAGACGGCATAGTCCATTAAGAGTAAGGGCATTATCACCATATAAAACAGCAAACAGAGCACAGAACTAGGAAATGCCTGTTTTCTTTCAGAAAATCAGTAGTAACCTGTAACCTGATGTAACTGCTAGGCCATGAGGTTGCTCTGGACATAGAGTGTCATGAACGACTGAAGCAGAACGCTGCATCTCACCTACAAATGTGAACAGAGGTAATGATTTCCCAGTGAAGACAAGAATCTGACTTCTCCAGTAGAGCCACTGAAGAGAAGCACACTGTCTGGATCCCAAATCCCATCAGTCAGTTAAGGCAATGCAGTGTGCTTCTGATGGCCATCAGCATTGCCAGCTTTCTGAGTAACTGACAAAAGAAAATGGGAGTTTGCATGGATGCAAACTGTTTCAGCATCTGAAAATCACAATGGAGGCTTTACAGAGTCTGGAAATAAAAAGTGCTTCTATCTGGACTCTTCTGAGAAAGCCTTAGCTTAAGGAAACAAAACTTTTGAAAGGCACGGTGACACGCGAATGACGTGTGACTGAGGGTAAAGCAATTCTCACAGCAATCTTAAAAAACCCACTGTGGGTTTCTGGTTTGGTATTTGTTGACTGGAAGGTACGGTGGAGGCATTTGCACACATGGTTGCCAGGATGAGATACCCTTTATACTGTTGCTACCTCATTTAGCACATTTTATGACCAACTGCTCTTAAAACATGCAACTAAAAACCCCATTATATACTTTTTTGGCAATTAGACAAATTGTACCTATCTGTGCCTTACCCTAGCTTTTTCTTCCCCACATTCGTTCCACAAGAGATCTATGAGAAGCCTTTTAACTGAAATAAACAAACAGACAAATCACGGTCTAATCCTGTCACGCTAAAGTTGTCAGCACATGAGACCTGAATTTAGGAGTCTTAATTGCTGTTAATTTTGCTTGGCAATAGTGCATTTGATTGTGGCTCGTAACAGATGAGGTTAGCAGCCCCTGTGTTTCCTGTCCCAAACCATTTTTATCTTGCAGTTTATTGGTTTTGCATCTGCAGTTTCTGTTCAGCAGCACAACCTCTGAGAAAGCCTGCATGTTGTATTTTATCCGACAGGTCAATTTAGCTGTACACAGGCAGGTTAGGAAGTCATGACTGATTTGACTTTTCTTTGTTTTGTTTTTAAATTCTTCTTGGAAATATGGTGGATCGTATCAAACAGGACTTGCTTCAGTTACGTACATCCCTGAGCAAGCAAATGTATTTTTCATCAGTAATTGGAACCAGAAAGTTCAGTTACTAACTGGTAAATAAAGGGAAGGAGAGGATCTGGCATTTGAATTAGAGTGTCACAGGACATGACTGTTCTTCACACAACATACGGACTAGTGAGTACCAGTTCTAAAACAGAGCAAAAAAAAAAGAGTCTAAACAAAATTATTTTTGGTTATATAGTTACTCTGTGCTCAGTTCCACAAGCAGTCCTTGCATTCTTACTTAATTACATGATTTGCCAATAAAAATCTTCATAGTCTTGGTCAGCTAAGTCAATACTACTAAAATAATGTATGTTATCTGTGTTACTGTCAGTCTATGAAACAACCTTTGCTAAATATTAACATCAGCAAATGAACCCAAACCCATTTGAAAGATACCACAGAATCTGGAGCAGAGACGTGAGCTTGCTCATTCACTGATGGACACTTTGTGAGAAATCACTTCATTAGCTAAGTAGCTACATCATAGTAACTAAGTGAGGACTTATTTAATCCTTAAAAATACAGCACCTATCTGTCAAAAAGGTAGCTTAATACCTTGTAACACAGAACTAAGGTTAAAATCATAAATCAGACAGCAGCTTGAAGCCACCAAAACCCAATTCATTTTAACTAGGGTTTTAAGAAAACCTTATCAATGGGACAAGGGACAATAGGCATCAAAAGCAAAAGTAAAGAGAAGCAAGACAATAGATGGCCATTAATACAGCCCTATTTAATCTTTGGTTGCTTTATTTGTTAAAGAATCTGTTACACTTCATTATGGAGCCACGAGCTAACTTTCTTCATATTTGTTTGGCAGAAATTCCTCTGACATCACTGAAGCCACCCCTAGATTATAATGTTGTAACAGAGAGAAAGAGGAGGACACGCATGTGAAACCACACAAAAGGTACTTATTACACCCCTAACACAGGCACTCACCTTGTCAAAAGCAGGGTATACTGCTCTGATCTCTGTCAGCCAGCCATACGGCATGTGTCCCACAGGATATGTAGCTGTCAGAATCGCCACCGCCTATGAAAAGAGACAGGGAAACATGAACTTCAAATCTGTGAAGAGAACAGTTAAACTAACATAGGGTGCCATTTCTCACCAATATCACCACATTGACCTTGACACAGTGAGAAACCAGGCAGGCGACTGGAAGCTCTTTGTTTCAGCAAGACCGTCAGAGTGGCCGTTATTTGGCCCTGAGTTTTAAGCTTATGAAATCTTTCGTGCCATGAAGCTACGTTACTCACCATCACTCTGATACTTTGGGATAATAGTTAACTTGAGCTGGTGTGTGTCCCTCAGTTAGCTGAATATCTCCCTCCCACATTGCTCCTGAGTTATTTTACCTACAGATAGCCGCGTAGCAGAATGCCTTACAGCTCACCATAGCTTTGCATCATATTTCATAATTTTAATTTATGTACATTTTACTTGGTTATTCGTAAGTAAAACAGTTTTAAGTAAAACAGACTACAAAACAGGCCTCAGTGGCTGACTGACTTCAGACATCAAACTGATTGCTCTGGGGCACGAGGCACTTATGAGACAAAAAAACCCCCTTTCTCCACTTTAGTGCTCATCAACAAAAACCAGACTAAAATAATTCCAGATGACCATTTTTATCATGAGAAACAACTCACTGCCTGCAATGTAAAACTAGGCCCTTTTGCACTTTCACAAGTACAGTCCAAGAGGTACATCAAAGACATACCCCCCCCCATATGAAAGATCTTGCTAATGTTTCTAATTTCTGAAGAAAAAGTCCAAATACATGTACTTCAAGTCTTTCATGTAGGAAGGGTGTTTAGGGAGCTCTTCCTGCAGCTGTTTGGAAATCTACTGTCACCCCAAGTTTTCTAGTCCTCAGAGCTGAAGTGAGCATCTGTAATGAGAACTGCCTGACTCTCTTAATTCCAAAAATCCAAGTGTTTGACTGCTTTTTGTCTGCAGGTTCAGATCTGTTACAATCCGCCTAAATTCAGATGTATTTTACATCTGCCAATGATAGCATTAAGAAAGACCTTTTCTAACTACTGCTGTCTCTGTTTCACTCCTAAACTTTCCAAGTATATTTTTTTTGTGATCTGAGCCCATTTTCCCATTATAAATGTTAATTGCTGTCCTTGCTTGGTTAAAAGATCTATACAAATACAGGACCATGTAGCAAGCTAATATGGTCCCTGTGCTGTTTAAAAATGGGGTGGGGGGGAAAGTAGTGATATCCACAGAGAAGAAGAGAGGGGGATAGATTCTTCTCTTCTAATAGTAGCTTTAATAGTGTTTAATGTACCTTCAAAAAGTAATTGGTTCAAAGAAAACAAATTGGAATTTTAGGACAATACCCTTTTTAATTGCAGTGCCCCCCGCCTTACTGTATTTTCAGCAGAATTTCCATCTGTATGAAACCTAACTAAGTTAAATCAAATAGGGAATATAAGAGATATTTTGCTTATTTTCATGATGAAGTCCAAAAAGACTGCAAAGACACAGTAACTGTTAAAGAAAACAATATTTCACTACCACATTTTGTATGCTAGATTCCACTTGGATTAAATTATTGAAGTTTTTAGTGGTGATTTTTCTTTCAGTATTTTTCCTCAATTGCTGGGATCCCAAAATGTGTGCATGAAAGCTTTCCTAAATGTTAGAACCTGTATTTGACAACTGAAGAAGTCCCCCATCAAAGCCAACACCAAAAAAGGTATCCCAATCACCACAACCGTGCTGGCAGTCCAAACAGAAGCAGTGGGAGCTGGCCAATGCAAGTGGACTTGCTGTCCTCATGAATGTCCCTTCACAGGGACATCTTGCTCACACTGAAAGTTGCTGATATATAAAACGTATAAAAAAGGACCTATAAAACTCCTGTGTATACTGATGCTCCAGACACTGATGTTATCTGTGTGGCCAGCACCTCCCTTTTCAAAGGCAATTATTCCAGAAATCAGAGGAAGTTGAAATGTGACCATTACTGTTAGTGTAAAAAGGCCAGAAAACCACCAGCTATGACACGTATTTGGAGTCATCCTAATAGCAACAAAATGCAATTGGCTAGCCACGAAATGTGGTGCATCTAAAATCAGAAGTCATCAAGAAATGCCAAACTGATCTCTGCTAACCTGCTCTGGCTCCCCTTGTGCTGAGACTGCTATTAACACATAGGCTGATCCCTGATTTACACATGTAAAAGCATTATGTTTCCTAAATTCTTTCTCCATAGCTCTTTATTTGCAGTCACTGGCAACTCCTGGGTGAGTCAAATACACAGGATCACGTATGACAAATTAGCAGTGCTGAGAGAACGTTTGTTAGGCATCAGCTGTTTGAATTTTCCTTTCCATTTAGTATCTTACAGCTTTGTTTTTCCTGTAGAAAAAACGAGAGATTTGCTAATGGCTACGTGGATCTAGGCATCCTCCCACTGAAACTGGCAGCAAAGGTCCCCCAGACTTCTTAAGAGAATAGGTCAGCTCATGGTGAGCACTGGTGAAGGCTCCACATTAGAGTCAGAAGTCTGGCTCTCCCACCCAGAGATATTGGAGTGATCTGAAATTCCTCAAGAGAAACAGGGTGCATTTTATACCCCAACCAGGAGACAGGTTTTTTTAATGTATGTGCTTCCTTATGTCTCTACCCTATCTATTCTGTGTGATGCACTGACTGCTAACAGTAGTTTCACACCAGTTTGCACAGCCATAAATTTACATGACAGGAAACAGCGAAACATGGGATTACTGACGACTGTCCTAAAATCGCTGGGATCTGAATGCTCCAGAGCATATGTACCTATATGTAGAGCATGAATACCTGGGACACAGGAACTGTGCAGTGAAAAAGTTCTACTGGTCATATTGAGAGTGAGGTCCTACTAGGCCTGGCAGAAACGCTCATGGTAAGAGTCCAGGCAGTCTACTTTTCAAGGATAAAGAGAACGCTAAACAAAAATGTACTTAAAACAATTTTTTCTTGTCAGCATGGCTGAGAAGAGAAACACAGAGGTAACTCCATGTAGATGATTGTTTGCAGTAATGGAGAGCACTGACTTTCTTACCTCTGTGGCTGAAGAACTGCCACCTAGGTCCCGGGAGACAAAAAGGTTGACAATGGGCCTACTTATTCGCTGAGTTGCCAAAATTAATGCCAAAGGCCACCAGAAACTCAGCATCTTCCTTATTGTAGCCTCTCCCTGCAACACATAGGAAAAAATAAAAAAAACAGAAGTGGATTTGGAAAAAAACATGCAGAACTGAACCAAAAGCACAGATAAAGGATTTTTGCTTTTCCCACCCATTGTCAGTTTGGTACATTAATTTCAATAGTTTTCAAGATGAGGAGCCTAAAATATTTTCACTCATGTTAGTAATACTGATTCAAAAGAAGCTGTGTCATGGATCTCAATAAATAATGCATAAGGTATCTATCTGCATAATTTGTTCTGGCTGCCAGACAAAGATATGTGAAAACCAATATGACATTTGAGGAAAAAGAGGAATTTTGAGACCTTCTTCCCTGTGAAATAAGGTGTCCACTTAGTTCATGCTGTGCTGTCTTACAGCTCAGTACAGAGGTGCTTGGTAGACAGCACATCCATACCACGGGAAGCATTGCCCCATATGCACTGTTGCTGGAATAGTTTCTATCATGCCTCCTTAAGTGAAAATGTTTTCTCCTGCAGGACGGAGAGAGGAGGTCCTTCATGCACGGTGGTTTAATACAGTATTATAACACAAAAAGCAAGTTTAAAATTATTGAATCTGAAAAAGCACAAAGGATTAAGACATACTCCCATTTCAGGCCCACTTCTGTCAGGAATGACATCATGTATGTTCCTGTAGTATCCGAGGCATAACGTGGTACATCGGACAAGTGCTCCCATGTATAAGGACAAGATAGGGATCAAGAGAGGCTCCCTGCACTCCAAGTGACTGTGAAGCAAAATGGCTACAAAAACAACCTGCAGGGCAAACAAATAAATTATTAATAATTTTTCTGTGTGTTTCTTTAGGGCCAACATATCTCCTGTCTGACTCCAACCTAGTCCATCTGAACCAACAACCATGCGTGACTATAGCATCTACCTGACTTCGAGCTTGTGCCATTGAAACTTTAGTCAGGACCCCCCTGCATTCGGTCATACAAATGAGAAGAACAAGAGTTAACATCATACAGAAGCTCTATTAAACAGTACTTGAAGGTATGGGCAGGTGTCAGACTAGGAGCCATAAATAGGAGAAGGTTAGCATGAAAGTCTGGCAAGGTCTGGCAGCAAACGTGGTGAGTGTCACCCTTCCCAGGAGAATGTGCTATTCTGATATACACTGAGGCTGGAGACATGCTTCTAGGGTCAGCTTCTAAGCCATACTTTTTTT